>CM053408.1:4731173-4774586 GCA_028644305.1 Xerus rutilus | reverse complement strand
GTACATATACACAATGGAATATTATTCAGCAATAAAAGAAAATAAAATTATGGCATTTACAGGCAAATGGATAGAATTGGAGAACATTATGCTTAGTGAAGTAAGCCAATCCCAAAAAACCAAATGCCGAATGTTCTCTCTCATTAGTGGATGAGGATACATAAGGGGGATGGGAACGGGAAACACAGGAGAAATGCAGGAACTCTGGATGCAGCAGGGGGAAGGGGGAGGAAGGAAAGGGAAACGGGAATAGTAATGATGATTGATCGAATGGGTCATTACTACCCCTGGTGCATGTATGAAGACACAAATAGTGTGACTCTTTATGATTTGCAACCAGAGAACTGGAAAAACTGAGCTCTGTTTATGTACTATGACTTCAAACGCATTTAAATAAAAAAATTTAAAAAAAAGTCCACTTCTAAACCTGTGCCTAAGATTAATTCTCATGATAGTATACTTAGCAACACTGTACTAACAACTGGACAAAGGGACTGTCCAGGAAGACAAGAAAGGGTAAAAATTTGTGGTATGGTCACATTTATAGAAATAAGAAAAACCGAAGTACAGCAATATAATACTTAAGAATACAAAGGGGTAAATGTAGCAAGGGAAAGTTAAAAAAAATTCAGAACTATAGTTACCACTGGAGATAAAGCAAGAGAATATTTTTAGAAATTCAGACTATAGGGCCTGGGGTTGTAGCTCAGTGGTAGAGTGCTTGCCTCGTGTGTGTGAGGGTTCGGTTTTCAGCACCACATATAAATAAATACATAAAAAATAATAATAAATGTCCATCAACAACTAAAGAATATTTAAAAAAAAGAAATTTAGGTTGTAGTTACCTCTTGGGATAAAACAAAATGATGGGACTGGGGAAAAGGATATAGGTGGCTGCACATAATGGGCAATGTTCTAGTTCATATGAACAGGGTGTTGGCTTCACAGGGTTCATTTTATTATGCTTTGTAACCTAAACATTTGTTATATATATTATTTTATGTGTATAAAATATGATATAATAAAATATTAAGCTTCTGAAAAAAAAAAAAAAAAGAAGCCAGTAGTGCAGCCAGCTTGGTGGCACACCCTTGTAATCCCAGTGGTTCAGGAAGCTGAGGCAGGTGCTAGAGAGATCAAGGCCAGCCTCTGCATCTTAGGGAGGTCCTAAGCAACTTAGGCCCTGCTTCAAAACAATTAGAAAAGGGTCAAAGATGTGGCTCAATGATAAAGCACCCTGGGTTCAATCCCCGGGATCAGAAGTAAAGCAAGTTGTCCATGAGCAGGGGTTCACTGGCTATCGTCAGGCCCATGTGAACTAAGTTTCGGGATCATGTGTTTTATAAATGAGCTCCTGCATCAGGTTATGGTTTGGGTAGGGTTTGTCCTCTGCGGGTTCCTGTGCTGGGGCTTGGTCTCCAACATAACCAGATCAGCAGGTGGTGAGACCTTTAAGCGGTGGTGCCTGGTGCCGAGTGGGAAGTACATAGGTCATGGGGGCACCACCTTGGAAAGGATTAATAACGCCCATCACTTGGGAAGGAGCTGCTACTTTGAGAGTGAGTTGTTATGAAGTGAGTGCCTACTCCATGTGCTCCATCTCTACTGACGCTGTGCCCTTTGCACTCTGACATGGCATGAAACCCTCTCCAGATAAGCCACTGTACTTGGGCTTTTCAACCTTTAAAACCTTGAGCCCAAATGAGCCTCTTTTCCTTACAAAGTACCCAGCCTTGGGTGTTTTGTTATAGCAGCACTGAACAGATCAAGAGAGAGCAAGAAGCTGCGATGGTAGCACTGTGGAAACACAGCCAAAGGGTTCTTCTCCCCTTCATCCCACTACAAGTGTTGTCATGCAATGTGACTGACAAGGGCTAGGGTGGCAGAAAGATGTGCAAAGCAGGATTTATTTGGGCTGGGAGCTTCAAGGGCATAGACATTTCCTAAAACTCCATGAAACATGGAAACACATACGTGTTCTAGAAAATGGCGTTTTTCTGCGCCTTCTCAGTTTCTGTATTACTCCTATAGGTTCAACATTTCCTGTGTTTTGCCATTTCATTAAATCTCTTTGTATAGTCTCATTTAAAACAAGAGGGCAGTGTTGGCTACCCAGGAAGTTATGTTTTCTGAATGTCACGTACAAGGTCAATACTAACTGATCTTAGTCAATGAAAAGGGTAATGGGGGCTTTCCTGCTTATGGTGCAATTCTACACAAAGGATCCAAGTAATTAAACATACTTTATTCTGTTCTAAATCATTTCAGGTGAATTAAAACACAAAAAAGATTGAGAGTGGGCACAGGGCAGGAGCGCTTCTGTCCACAGGTAGCACTGGCTGTGGCTGGTGCTCAATGGGGCTCTAACATTTCTAGTAGTCCATAAGAAAAATTCAGTTCCTCTGTTTCCATTGTCCATTAAGATTTTTTTTTTTAATTGCTCAGAGGAAGTACAGTGTTGGACCTCCAATAGAAGTCCTAATGGCCTTACTTAAGAACAAAAAGACCCCCACTATGCTATAGAACCCTGGTCTTCAAAATAACATGCCATTTTTGTAACTTGGAAATCAGCAAATTCACCCCATGGGGCTGTGTGACCAGCATTACAGAATGACAGGCTCAAAATCAGAACCCAAATCCCGTGCATACGCTGACTCTCGGCTTTATCCTCACCATTTGTTACTAGTGAATACCTTTTCCATGATACAAAATAAGATTCCTAACGTTCAAAGCTGAAGACCTTTGTTATTTCATCCATTAAGCCTTGGGGCTTTCTTGTTACCTTTTCTAATGAGAGATGTTATGCAGTTTTCTTAACAGATTCAACACTGACCTGAGCAGCTTTTTCTGCTTCCTATTCTGTGTGTTCATTTATGACTCCTCACAATGAAGGGCTGCCTGACATCTGTTTCAAATCAGATTTTCCCTAATTTTTATGTATGCCCTCTTGTTCCATCATCTGCATTAAAATTCAAAAGCAGACATGATCTCTTCCATACCGATTTTTTTCTCCTGTATTGCACGTCTATAAAACCTATCTTTACTGCCTTGTTTTGTAGGTCTCTTCTGTAAGCATTCATCGTCTTGGCATTTCTCTCTTTCACCTCTGACCTGAAATCAGACCGAGCTTTGGGTCCTTCTTTTGACATGTCAGTGGCTAAAGCATCTTTCCATAATGGAGAAGAGCTAGCTAATCAGGCTGGCCATCTAAGAGAGGTCTGCATATTCTCATGTCTCAGATTTGCAACACCTCCTCATGGTTCTCTCAGTGCCTTTTCTCATTTCTGTGGAGTTTAAAACCTCATTTCCCTACACTGCGAGGACATCTGGATGCTCTGAATGCGTGTCTGGTCATATGTGGTGTATGTTGTTCCTAAAAGGCACTAATCCCAGCTCTCATCCGCACTTCTTTCCCAGCAAGGTAGACCTTTTGGAAATGTTGTTGGAAACATCTGTGTGACATCTCTTCCACCCTGGAAGGCAGCCTGCTCATGCAGTGCCCAGGAATTCTTTTAATTAAGAGGGACAGAAGCCTGCTTTGAATTGCCTAAGGGTACCAGCTCTGAATTCTCCAGTCTGCTCCTGAGAAATCTGGGCTCTGCAGCACATCATTTGGAATATAAGACAGGGCTTTATTCTGACTATCTTGCTGTTTGGATGAGTAAGTTCAGAGATAACATGATGAATAAATTTGTGATTGCTATGCCCCATTAGGGCTAATATATCATTGAATGGAATTGAATAATAATTTGCTTAGGCACTGTTACTTTTGACCAGTCTACAGGTATTACTCATACTTTCTAATTACAAAAATTATGAATAATGCACTTTTTATGCCTCTGACTCTAATAAGAGACCTTGCTGACCAATCAAAATAGTGAACTGATTGTGTTGAGGTTTATGTGTAGGAAGACCCTTACTCATGGAGAAGGCTGTTCAGCCATCTTTACATAATAGCCTTTGCTTCTTTTAACTCTGATTTTCACTTCTGGGGCTTGTAACATGTTTGTGGAGGAGGTTTACCAAATGTTTTGCCATGTCTTTGTTCTCTCCATTTGTTCAAACATCTATAAATTCTTTTGTATTCACAGAAAAACTGATTTATAATTCTTGGTTTTAATCCTATTGCAAGTAAGTGGATATAATACCTTTTGTCAGTTTTTCACTACTATAGTTACCTAGTGATAGTGTTCTCTTGCTCTATTCTTGACTGATAATTGGTATAACTTGTAAGTGGCATCCTAGTTAATGACAATGGTAACAATTATTTGAAATGCTGTCTTGATTCACATGCTTTAAACCATGGCCCAGAGGTTGTAAGATGTATTCCATTGGGTTCTTATATTATTGAGAAATCATGCTACTAGTTTTAAATTAAACCATCATTTCTCTATTCTAAATTTTATTAAGAAGACAATATGATTAGAATGTGCATTAAATTTCAATATATAATTATTCTTTTAACATGTTTTCTAAATCTCTGCATGTTGTCCTGAACATCTTGCTAATTGATGGGAAATGTCTGGAGTGTAGGAAATCAGCTAAGTCGTGAGTGGTGAAGTACTGACAGGTCATCAGTCTGGAGATCAGCAGGACTGGAAAACTGTAGCCTGCTGGTCAAACTTGGCCTGCTGTCAAGTTTCCTAAATACAGTTTTATTGTAACACAGCCACATCCCTTTGCTTGCCTGTTCCCTATGGCTGATTTATACTATGAGGACAGAGTTGAGTAGTTTCAACCTAGACTGTGTGTTATGTGCAGCCTACAATTGCTGCTTATCCCTCTGTGCTTTAGAGGGTGGTTCATTTTATGACCGAGCACCTTTCTAGTACAACATGAAGGCAGAGTTCATTGATTTTGTCTTGTAGTACCCAATTACTTATTTGTCTCAGGCAAACCGGGACATACAAAAAATTCCTACTATTTGTTTAAAGAGTCACTAATTCCATTTAAATGAATATAATTCAAACTCACTATAGCCTGATGTGACAACTAATCCAACTCTTACTTGATTTATTGTTGATACTCTCAGTAAGTAATGCTATTGTGATAAAATTAAGATATTAATTTTAATGACTTTTCAGGGAAGGGTAGTAAAGTCACTTGAGCATCACCTGTGATTCAGACTCATGCTAAATTCTGATATCTGGGTGGCAGTTAAATTTCAGAAAGAAGTGCATATGCCACACAGTGGAAAATGTCACAAATGTTTCCACAGGAGACATTTCACTTCTTATATTCTTTTCCACCCAATTCTCATTTTACCAATTCAGTATGGTTAAATAGCTTGACCGAACTTAGAAACTGGTGTAAGTGGCAAGACTGGCATCAGATGGTAGGTCTGCAGCGTTCCAAAGGCCAAGCTTTTTATACAAGACCACACGGCCTAATGCTTGGCATCAAGACATCTGGTGTCCTCAGAACAATCTGCTTGAGGGTTTAGGACTGTTCTGTTTTTTTCCTTAAGTAGCACTAGGATCTTTCTCAAAAGTTGTTCACTGATTGCAGCATCTTACTAACTGGATAGGTGAAAAGGTGTTGAGTAGGTCAAAGCGAAGCCCCTGTGTGTAAGGGGAAAAGGAAATCCCCAAATGATGCCCAGTTCAAGAAGCCTGCAAAGTTTTACACAAAAAGCTTGACTGAGGCCACAAGCCTGTCGATTCGATCTCCCCTGCACCCTAGTTAGCAAAGGTGGGAACAGGCTCATTTCCCTTCTTGTATCTTCTGTATACGCTGCCTGCCTTCTGAAACTGAAAGTGAAACAAATGTGTCTAAGCATTCCAGAAGCTTCAGAGCTGACATATCTGCGGATTGTCATTTTCCCCCTAAGTAATGTGGCTTTAACTGAACTGATTTATACCCTGACGCAATTATAAACTGTCATAAATATTTGACATAAACATTCAATTTGCATGTACGCACAGCTTAGATTTCAAAATGGATACATCTATTAAATCACCATCCTGGACTATTTTAAGTTTCTTCTTTTGCATATAGATGTCAAGAATTTGTGACCATAGGGAATATAATTATGTATTGATTTCTTATTCATGATAATACAAAGCACATTAGGTGAAGAGAAGTCAGGAAGCAGTTTGTTCGCTGCTTTATACAGGTATAGCGAATTGTAAACTATCCATGGGTTCTGTTGCCAAAGGCAATCTAGTGGTTGAGATGGGACAAAAATAAGAGAATTAATTGTTTTGGCTCAACACTTTCGGTAGTGCTAAGTAGAAGTCAAATATGTGTGTGTGTGTGTGTGTGTGTGCACGCGAATGTGTGTATACATGTATATATATTTCACATATTCTACATGTAAAAGTATAACCACATCATAACAGAAAACACATGTGGCGCCATTACCTTGACCTGAATAGCTGAACATGCACACGGGCCCTTTCCTCCAGTGTGTTAAACAATGGCATATGGTTCTAAGGGTTGTTTGAGGAATGTCTGTGAAACCAGCCCAATGATTAAATGGTATCAGAAAATAAGAAACAATTAGAAGTCTTGGAAAAAACACTGTCATACAAGATGTAGACCTTAAAGTAACGTCAGGGTATGAATTTCAGTAATCATAAAACTAGCACAGAGTACTGTTTTCTAAAGGTAGGAGCTGTGCTAATCTTGTCTGGATGTGATTAGCCTATTAGGACAAGATTACGAGTGGGGTCATTAAGGAAATTAACATTCCAGGTGCATTATTCTGCCGGCACAATGCCATTGTGGAAATGTGTTTATTCATCTGAAACCAAGAAAGATGTAATTTAATTTAGCTGTGCCAGATAAAATTCTATCCAACACTGCTTACACTGGCACCACAAAACAAAACCTGAGCTATGCCAATATGTTTTAGCAAATATATTTAGCAGACATAGGCTGTTCAACTTCAAATTTCACTAACATAGTGAATAAGTGATAAAATACATTTTTTAGATACTAATTTGAATAATTTTTGCAGAGGAATGATTATATTTCAATGATTATATTTCAATGTTCATACTTATGAACACTTTTGTCTTGTTTATTAAAATTTTTTTGAGTACCTGCTATGTATCACACTGTCTTAGGTGTCTGTTGAAGAGTAAAACATCTCCCAAATTAAAATACCTTCTGGGTTCAGTTCACTCTGAAAAATAATAATTTTTACCTGTGAATGAAAACATTTTAATAAGTTGTACTTTCTCAATTATTTTCCTGCTAAGATTTATCTAATTTTTAAATTAATTCATAACTAAAGTGTTTTAGAGAAGACCCAAATACTGAAATTTGAGGTGTGGCAAGTTTTTTCTAAATAGGGAAAATAGTGATGTTATTCTTAGAAAATAAATAGTATAAATTAAGACCATGTATCCCTTGCTTTAAGTTAAAATTATTTGTAAGCTTCTCAAAATCATTTTTCTTTCAAATCTTTTCAGCTTCACAAATTAATATTTTTCATTCAAAATGTTTTTAAAATCTTTTAGCTTATTTTCTTAATATGTCACAACAATAAAGGGGAAATTGACATTTACAAAAGAATTCAATGTTCCTGATTATATAAGAAAATAAACATTTTTCTATGTCACAAATATTTTCCTGATAAAGCATTCATGGGTGTGCCAGTTTTGAATATATCTAAATTATTAGTATATGTACTTTTTTCTAAAGCAAGTCAATTTTTAATCACTTTAAGTCACTTTTCTCTGTTTTATCTAATAGTGAATGGCAATTGGAAAGTAAAGAGAAAAATCCAGCTGCAATTCAGTTTTCACTGGGGAAAACATTTACTTTAGGGAAAATATCTCTCTTTAAAACACCTTTTAAATTAGTATCTTATATCTATACATCATACTGGAGTTTGAAAAATGTAATTTAGGACTATAGTTTGGGATACTTCCTAACTTCTGTCTTTTTAAAATTCTTGATAAAATCCCTCAAATTCTGGATTTTTTTTCTTACTTGCATTTGCAGGATAAAACAAATATTCTGCCGAATATCAACCAAACTTGATGTTCAAATCTGCTCTCCTCCTTTTTGTTCATAAAATATGGCAAATGTGAGTAAGGCATTAACAATCCTACTACAAATTAGTTTGCAAAATTGCTGACAGTTTCGCTCTCTGATCCTGTTTACCTTTAAACAGTAGAGTTTGTCCTCTCAAATTGAATCTGTTTTTATCATCAATAGTTTGTTTGAAAACCTTTTGGGAGACAGAGTTTTGAACATTGAGTGTTTTAAATTGAATTTGAAAGTTTTTGTTTGTTGAAAAGCGTCCACAACTACGTAGAAAAATGTAAGACTACAGACACGTTAAAAAAAAAAAAAGTGTATCATAAAAGCCAGTAAGTCCTAGAGCTACGAAAACTAAGAACACAAGGCAAGTAGATTAAAATTAGATACAACCTTCATTCATTCATTTCACCCTGATGATCAGAGTATTAGAGTTGAACCAAAGGAAGTCATTAGTTTAAAGCAGAGTTAATGAGATAAAACATAGTCATTTTTAAGTGGTCGAATTCTTGGCCTCTAGGCGTCATTAACCAAAACATACTAAAAAGTTTCAATTGAGAATTGAGTCATTGTTACCATTCTTTCAGGTTTGTTTTTTTTTTTCCAAGAGTAAGCAAATGTGAATGAAAAGGTAATGAAAATAATTTAATTATTTTAAAGAAAAGAATCTATTGCCACTCTTATTTACTAGTTTCTTTTGGAAGACTTCCATTTATACATGTACTTTTCATGTAGGATAATGTAATTTCATAAATTAATTTTTGAATAATATTCCTTTAATTCTGTATTCTTTACTCATTCTGTAGATTTAAATCTCCCCCATCATTTGTTTTAGCTTTACTTTTCTTCCTTTGGCATTTGAAATTTATGAACTTTTATTTATAAATAGGACTCCTTGACCAGTACATTCGTATGGTTACTCTGGCTTACATATCTTCATTCTGGAGAAGAGATTTCACTCTTAAAAATTCTCATTTTCCTGATCTGAAGGAAATTAAGGGGATGAATCATCTATTACAGAGTATGAGCTGTGTCTCTTCTGGGCTCACCTTCCCAAGTGGGGTGCTATCACACCCTATTTCTTTGGAAAATGCTGGTTCAATTGGATTTACACATATTGTTTTCCTTTTTTTTGTACATTCACAAATGTCCTTGAAAAAGGAAAATCTCCTTAGTAAAACTGTATCCAGAGCATACGAGTGTGAAATAAGAGTGTTTTAATACAAAAGTACAATTTAGAGATCTAAAAGTGTTTTTTCCATCATCCAAGATGGATGATCTATAATTTTTTCTATATTTGAGTATTTGAGAGGTCATATTCTGTGAAAATACACATTCAGGAGTACCTTTGGGAAAGACTGAATTCACACTTGTTTTCTAGACAGGTTATTATGCTGACTAACTCAGGCACCACCGTCTTCTTGCCTGTTTTATATGTTTATTTTTTTTTTAAAATATTTTTTAATTATAGATGGACATATATCTCTATTTTGTTTGTTTATTTTTATGTGGTGCTGAGGATCAAACCCAATGCCTCACATGTGTGAGTCAAGCGCTCTGCCACTGAGCCACAACCCCAGCCCCATATGTTTACTTTATTAATAAAGAAACTCAAAGTCTTGTTTTCCCCCCAAAATTTATTGAAAAATAAGGTAGAAAAATTATTTTAACTCTAGTTAAGACCAAGAGACTGGGTTTGACCCTATTAGAATATTTTTGGTATTTGAGACTTAAGTAATTCTCCATAACACAAGAAATTTTAAATCATATTACACACATGTGTAACTAACATGAGTGAATTTATTGTAGTGAAATGTGTTTCAATATGTATCAAGTGAAAGGTATTTATGTACACCTACATCTTAGCCATAGCATTATTTCTAAAACTTGACGTATTTTATGCTTTTTTCTTCATGTTTGAATCAATATGGATAAACTTTTAATGCCTTGACTGAGACACTGCAATTTTGAGGGTCAGATGTCTAATGTCAGAGTCAATATACTGACAAAGGAAAGTGTTTTCCATGTTCAGCAACATGAATATTTTAAATATCATTTATTAAGCAACATCTTCTAGGTAGGTGTCTAAAAATCACACCTTGTGTTAATTTCCCAACAACCAGAATGTTTTCAGTACTGAAAATTTTAAGAAAGTAGGAACACAGTTTTGGAATGGCATGCACATGAGGCTGAACATGAGTTCCTTTTGAGAAAACTATCTTATGTTTCCTTTGAGTCATTTAAAATTAATCATTGACTAGTACAAATAAATGAACTCGATTGCCTTCAGAATTAATGATTATTAAAATAGTTGCCAGAAGAAGAAACAAGGCCCGGGGAGGCTGTAGGGTTTTGCTTGACCAACAGCATGAACTTCATTTATTGTTGGGCAAAAATAAAATGGAAATTTTAGTGCTCCTGTTATTATGTTCTTACACCAAGTAAACGACAGCATTTGAATCTCTATATAATTTTTTACTCTTAGCTGGGTGCGGTGGCACAAGCCTGTAATCTCAGCACTTAGGAAGGCTGAGACAGGAGAATCGCCAAGTTCAAAGCCACCCTCAGCAATGGTGAGGTGCTAAGCAACTCAGTGAGACCCTGTCTCTACATAAAACACAAAGTAGGGCTGGGGAGGTGGCTCAGTGGTTGAGTGCCCCTGGGTTCAATCTCCAGCACCAAAAAAAAAAAATTTTTTTTTACTCTCTCCCAAAGTTTTGATATTGTAATCCTAAGGTACTTTGAATATATTAGATTGCATGACAAAGAGGTACTAAGGTTGTAGATGAAATTAAGGTGCCTAATCAATTGAATTAGTTTATTATTTATTTTGGGCGGTACCAGAGATTGAACTCAGGGGCACTCAACCACTGAGCCCCACCTCCAAGCCCTATTTTGTAGTCTCACTGAGTTTCTTAGTGCCTTGCTTTTGCTGAGGCTGGCTTTGAACATGTGATCCTCCTGTCTCAGCTTTCCGAGCCACTGGGATTACAGGCATGTACCACTGTGCCCAGCTAATCAATTGAATTTAAAGTGGGAATATTGTCTTGGTTTATCCATATGAACCCCGTGTAACTATAAGGATCCTTCAGTATGGAACAAAGGCAGAGAAGTTAGAGTCAAGACACGCGCATCTAAGAAAGGATCAGTTCAGCGTTGCTGGCCATGGTTAAGGACAGAGTGGGTATGAGCCAAGAAACATGAGTGGCCTCTAAAGGCTGGAAAGTTGGGAAAGTGGACTGTCTTGGAGCCTTAGGAAGCAGCCCTGCCACAGACACCTGATGTTTTCCCAGTGAGGCTGAGCTCACACCTCTGACTCCCAGAAGTGAAAGATACTAAATCTTGTTTTAGGCCCGAAAGTTCACAACAATTTGTTATAGCAGCAGAAGGAAACTAATACAAGTTAGAAATGAAGATATTTCAATTGTAAGTAGAACTGAAAGATTTCTATACCCTTAGGAAAAAGTTTGAGAATAGAAAGGAGGTGTATAGACCCTTTCTTTTCTTTAGGATTCACAAATGAATTTGTTTCCTTCCCAGAAGTTCCTTCTGATCAGTGTGCAGTGCATCATGCACACGGCAGGTTTGTATCCACAGTTGGAGATTAACACACATTTTGGCTATAATCTCCTTAGCATTTCCTTTAGTAGCAATGTAGCCTGATTTGTTAAATAAACTTTGACATTTCCACTCCATTTCAATCAGGTCATGGCTGTGACTTAGAAATTTTATTCCTTAAATTCTTAAAAAATTTAATCTGTTAAACGGGAGTAATGCTACTCATACTGTAGATCAGGTTGGGATTTTCTTTTCAGGGACTTATGTGGTAGGAACATTCATTTGCATGTTTATTTTCTACAACCAGAGAGGGCTAGTCTATAAGAAATCCCTGGTGCTTTGATCTTGCTCATTGACAAACTGGTTTTTAAGACCTACATTGTTTTCTTTCTCTTTGTTTTTGTTCACACACTTAAATTTGCTTTACTCGGGATTATTTGGGTTCACTGCGATTTTCATGACAGCTAAAGGACTGTGGCGGTGACCTCCGGGTTCCACTGCAGCTCTAATAGCTTCCATCCTTTGTTTCCTGGGTCCCTCTCGGCAGCCACACTGAAAGCCGTTTTATTAAGACCAGGCAGATTTGATTTCTTGGAAAGATTCCTGGGAACACTGTCACATGAACTTTACCCAAGTCTGCATCTGATAAACAAGGACCTTATTCAAGCAGGAGAGTAAGCAAGCTGGAGCATAGACCAGTATCACACGACATGTCCTCTCCCCATCAGCCCTGCACAGTGGCTGCGTCCCTTTCTTCCAGGAATCATGCCAATTGGTGTCACTAATCTGAGAAGGAACCATCCAGAGATGCTTTGAAATTGTGACTTTGTGTCTTTAAGGTATGGTATGCAACTTCTAAAATTCAGGTCCAAGGAGACATCTGCCTTCTTGACGAGGAAGACAGAAACCTTAGACTCATTTCATGTTACTGGATAGATTTGCTACCAAGAGATCACATCTCAGTCAGAGTTGGCTCAGGATATATAACATTACATTGAAAAAGCAATCTAAATTTGTTAATGGCTAGAAAGTTCTAGTGTACAACAGGTTAATGGTTTATTTTGAATGTCTTTCAAAGATACCTTGAACAATTCCATTAATGCCAGTGTTACATAATGAAGCATTTGACTAACTGATCCCTGGTTCCTGGAATTTTCCAAGTGATAGAAATGCCCTTGTTGTTAACAGAGGACTCCTGGGAACATAAGTGAGTTTAGGTTAATAGGATGATTCCTGGTGGGCCCTAGGTAGTTTCAAGATGGGGCTATTCAAGGTAGAAAGATCTACCATGTAACTAGAAAGTTTTGACCTTCAACCACATGCGATAGGCCTGAATTGACCTTGGCGGGGGAACAGAGCACTGGAGATTGGGTGCAGGCATATGGCTGGTGATTCAGTCAGTCTGGTTTTATAACAAAACACCAGCATTCTTGGCCTCTGAAACTCTGGTTAGCCCCTAGTTGGTGATATATGTCAATGTGCTGGGCAAGTGCTATGCCCTTGGTATTGGAAAGCTTTCCATTTGGGTCTCTCCCAGACCTTACTCCATGGATTACTTCAGTGGGCTGGTCCTGATTTTACGCTTTATAAGAACACTTAATTGTCAGTATGCTGTTTTCCTGAGTTCTATGAGTCATTCTGGCAAATTATTGAACCCAAGGGTATAGTTGGAACCCCCAGATCTGTGAGCTGTTGGTTAGAAACATAGGTAGCCTGAGGACCCTGGAACTTGCCACTGATGCATGGAGGGAGGGGAGGCTTGTGGAGGAGGAATGTGCTCTTTAGTCTCAGGAATTTGACTTAGCTCCAAGTAGTAGTGTCCAAATTGCATTGTAGCTTATCAGAACGTTCACACATGGAAATATGTATCTATGTATATCTGTTCATTTTAGTGTTTTAGTGTAGAATTTGGATATTTATTTTTTAACCTGCTACACGACATACTGAAATGACACACTTTAACATCATTTTCATGTTAATGAATTTTAAATAGTTCCTCAGTGCTAAGACATATGTAAAGGTATTGTCCTCACTTTTTGATGACACCAAAATTGTTCTTTTGTTATCATCGAAATGCCTGCTTCCATCCACTACAAAATTTGGCTCAGAGTGCTGCGATGTTGCTGGCCACCGTGTTGCTAGACCAAAGCCAGCTGCCACCCTGACCTGCTCTTGGTTCCGTCCCACTCTTAGGCTTGGGGTCTATCAGGAGAGGACATTGCTTGTCCTATGAGGGCCACTCAGCTGCTTGCTGCCTTTCCCTCTAGTGGTTAGAATCAAGAATTGAAGATTCGCCTGTGCCCTTCTTATTTCAAACAAAATGTGGATGATGCACCTGTGAGCGCCCCCTTGCGGCTGCTGAGGAAACTGAAGCTTGGGAGGGGAGTGGTGGGGCCCGCCCTGCCCTGCCCTGCCCTGCCCTGCCCTGCCCTGCCCTGCCCTGCCCTGCCCTGCCCTGCCCTGCCTTTCCTTTCCTTTTTCACAGCGCTGGAGATGGAACCCCGGGCCGCACCCGTGCTAGGCAAGTGTGCAGAGCTGCCTCCGCAGCCCTGGGCGTTGCTCTTGTTCTTGATCACTAAATACATCATTGATGGGAAGTGTTCGTGCTTCACAAGTACAGGTGGTGCTGGTTTTTAGAAACTGTGATAAACATAATTAGTGTCTGATTCATTTATATGTAGTGCTCACAAAAGTCTTTGGTGTTAAATATTGGGCAGGTAGTGAGGACACTGCTCTAAACAAACAAAACCTTTCACCTCACTTCAGGGCAGAAGCATCGGCAGGCTGGGCCACCAGGGGTGCACAGAGCAGGCAGGCCCAGGTGTTCTCAGATCCCACCTTTCTAACACTCCCTCCCCAGAGCATTCTGAGCAGGGCTTCTCTCCTGTCCCTAGGTCTGTGGGCAAGCAGCGCAGAGGGCCGGACCAAGAAGCTGAGAGAAACGGGGTCAATCCAGACTAGAAACAGACAGTGAAAGAACTAAAAATTCTAAAAGTCTAAAAAAACAAGACTTCATTGTTGTTTACATTTTCATGTCCTTGGAATCATTGTCATTAGAAAAGTCTCTCTCTCCCTTTCTCCCTCTCTCTCTGCAAATTTAAGTGGTGTTTTACAATTCTGAGATTTTGAGACCAGGAAGTTTTCAGATAGAAGATTCTGAAATACTGCTTGCCTGATGTAATTCTTTCATCTCATGTAATTCTTTCATGACAGTTTGAAATCACTAAAGCCCAGGTCTTGTCCTGAGTCCTTCAGTACTCCAAATTCCCTCCTCTTTTTTTTTTTTTTTTTTGTGGTGCTGGGCATTGAACCCAGGGCCTTGTGTATGCAAGGCAAGCACTCTACCAACTGAGCTATATCCCCAGCCCCTCAATTCCCTCTTGAGTTTCCATAATCTATCAGGTTTTACTTACATGCACTTAAGTACAAACACATTTGCTTAAACACAGTAGAGGAAAAGCTGATTTTTTAGACAAGAAAAATAAAATCATAGTTTAAATATAGTTGTCTTTGAGTCTCTGAAGGGAGTCAATGTCAAATTTGTGCCATAGGAAGACTTGAAGGTGAAAGCTATACAACATATGTCATAAATTTTATGTAAGATTTTGGGATATTGTTATTATACATTTTCTTAAATTTTGTACTTTCATATGACATTGGAACTTTTTAATTTGAATACAGTAGTTGTGTATGTGTCAGTGATTATCATAAATGTTTGACTAAGAAGTTTGTTATATTTTAAATAACTTATTTAGTATTTGGGTAGTTTCTCTGTGTTTGTATAGATAAATTAGTTCAGTATTTAAAAAAAAATACCAGTTAATAATTTTGTGTCATTTGTTTTAAGAAGGTATGATATTTTTAAATTATGAAGCTATGATTTGCACATTAAACAGAAGTATATAATTACCTGAATAATTCAAGAAAACTACATTTTAATCAATTGTATATGTATTTTTTTCTGATTCTTTTTCCTTGTTTGGGGCTAATTCTGGACAATATTTTCAGCTTTTTAATATCATTTCTTATATGTGTAAACATTTTATATCATATGGGATGCATTACTATTAAACAATATTATTGCAAAGCTAAAAATAAAATCTACAGTGTTTTATCAATATTTTATTTAAGCACCCTTATCTATACATATATTTTAAAAAAAGATTAGGAGGGTATTAAAGTACTAAAGCAAAATAAGCAGGAGACCGTTAGTGTAAGGTTGTCCCTGTCTGTATACCCCAGCAAGCCGAAATAGAATTTGAAATTTCCTGTAACTGATTTAAACAAAACAAAAACGTAGGCTTCAGTTAATCATTGACAGCCAGCCAGGCAGTTGGTTATATGCCTAGGGACCTGCTCTGGGCTACGCCCAGCTTAGGCAAAGTCCTCATGGTGGCCAGTCCAGTCTTTTCCTCTCTTTACTCTGTGTCTACCCTGCACAAGATCCCTGGTCAGGCTGTTGGAGTGGAGCTCTCTGAACCTCTGCTTGCTCTGACTGCTGCCTCATTTATAAATCTTGAATGTTCAAATAATCTTTGTTAAATTTATTTTGTCTGAAGTTTTTCTTTTAACAAAGGTAAGATGTACGTTTTGATATGCCCTTCAACATTCGTCTCAGTTAAAACAGCCAGCTCCTAACTGGAGGGTGTTGATGGAACCTCGAGGGCGTGCTCACTACCCTGTGGCTTGGTGGCTGAGTCTTGCTTTCTGTGATGGTTGAAACATTTTTGAACATGCTCCCCTAAAAATATTGAGTCAAAACTGTAGTATTCTAAGCTAATGTTATGCCCCCTTTGAACATTTTAAAAATTTCTTGTCCATGATGATTATATATAAATGGAAATGGAATGAATGCATCATTTGGTCATTCCTAACAAAATTGTATTTTTATATCTTGAAATGTATCTTTCAAGAAGCATGAAAAACAAAGGAAACACAACACCAGTAAAGGAATGCAAAAATCTCCCAGGGGTGAACCTCAAAGAAAGGAGATACACAAACTGCCTGACAAATTATTCAAACTAGGTGTTTTAAGGAAGCTCAACAAATTTCAAGGAAACACTGACACAGAGAAACAATCAATAAAATCAGTAAAACAATAAATAACCAAAACTAGAAGCTTAACCAAGAGATTGAAACTGTCAAATTCTGGAGCTGAGAAATAGAGTTGATCAAGCAGAAGAAAGGTTCTGAGAGCTTGAAGACAGGTTATTTGAAAATATTCAGTTAGAGAAAAAATGATAAAAAGAATAAAGGGGAATACAGAAAGCTTATGGGATTAATGGGAAAGCATCAAAAGAGAAAATATTTGAATTATAGGAGTTTGTGAAGGAAAAGAAAAATGGGGTAGAGATACTATTTAGAGATACAATAGTATAGAATTTTCCAAATCTGGAGAAAGGTATAAATATCCAGGTACAGGAAGATTAAAGTCTCCAATGAGATTTAATCCAAAATTATGCCAACACATATTATAATCAAAGTGTCAAAAGTGTTTGTTAGGGACAGGGCTGGGGATGTAGCTCAGTAGTAAAGCACTTGATCAGCGTGTTCAGGTCCCGGGTTCAATCCCTAGCATGGTAAACAGCACAACAACATACAAGGTCAAAGAGAGAATCCTGAACGCAAAGGAGAGATGAAGCAAATAATACACTTGGGTGTTCCAGTGAGTCCAGCAGCTGCTTCCTTAGCAGAGACTTTGTAGAGAGGAAGAGGCTAAGAGACGGTGGGATGACGTATTCATAGTGCTAAAGGAAGAAAATCCTGCTGACCAAGAGTATGGTACCTGGCTAAACAGTCCTTCAGAAATGAAGAAGACTTCCCCAGACAAGCACAAAGCTGAGGGAGTTCATGAAAAATGAGCTGCCTTAGAAAAAAATACTAAAGGGTATTCTTCAGGCTGAAAGAAAGACATTCTAATCAGTAACACAAAACTTATAAAAGCATGTACTTCATTAGTAAATTAAGTACACAAATTCAGAAGACTCTAATACTTGTAACTGGAGTATAAATCACATCTTTAGCATGATGTTTAAAAGACAAAACTATTAAAAGTAATAACTACAATCTTTGGTTTAAAGATACACAGTATAAAATATGTAAATTATAACAAAACCTTGAAATGTGGGAAGATGGAGTAAAAGCATTTTTACATGAATGAAGTTGTTATTTGTTTAACATGGTTTATTATAACATTAAGATTTTTTAGCCGGGCGCAGTGGCTCAAGCCTGTAATCCCAGCACTTAGGGAGGCTGAGACAGGAGAATCACAAGTTCAAAGCCAGCCTCCGCAAGGGCGAGGCACTAAGCAACTCAGTGAGACCCTGTCTCTACATAAAACACAAAATAGGGCTGGGGATGTGGCTCAGTGGTCAAGTGCCCCTGAGTTCAATCCCCAGTACAAAAAAAAAAAAAGATTTTTTTTTGGTAAGCCTCATGGTAACTACAGAGCAAAAATCTATAGTAGAGTCACAAAAACTAAAATGTAAGAAAAGCTTACTATTAGAGAAGACGTGCTAATAGAGTAGATCGCAGGGAAGACAGCAAGAAAGGGAAAAGTAAACCATCCACCACAACACGGCAGTAGTACATCCTAACCTACCAGTAATTACCTTGAGTGCAAACAGATTATGTGCACAATCAAAAAGTGGCAAAATTAATTTTAAAAATATCAACAACGGTTAATTATATGCTGCTTACAAGAGACTTACCTCACTAATAAGGACACTCGTGGACTAAAGTGGCGGCCTCATTTCTTCTAGCAATCTTGCTCTTGCAAGATCACTCCTGTGAGACCCGCCCCAATGTAAAACCAGCATTAGTCCATTCACAAGGCTCTGACCTCATCATCTTCCATCAGGCCCCACCTTTTAAGGTGCTAGCATCCCAACACTGCACACTAGAGACCAACCTTCTAGCACAGGGACCTTTGGGGAACACAAACTATATCCAAATATAATGCTTACCAAAAATTTTCAATTTCAATTTCCATTTGTAGCAGTTAAGTAAGGATAGATTTACTAACCGTGAACTGAAAATACATTTTCACTTGGATGCTATTTAAACAGGTGCAATGGTCAGATTTACAAGGCTTCACCTTGGCCTTTCCCAAATCATTTGGTGAGAGTTTTATCCTTGCAGTTGCTCAATTCAGAATCTTTGGAGATCTTTCGGACACTTGCAAACACCACACTTGATGCTTCAGGAAATCTCCTGGGCTCTGTGTCCAGAATCCGACCACATTTCATCTGTCCACTGCCAGCACTCTTGGGGGGGGGGATGTTGCAGTGGACTCCTAACTCACCTGTTGCGTTTGCCCAATTGCCCAACTCTTTTCACCACAGAGGTAAAAACTGCTCTTTGGTAAGTCTACAAGTGGGATAGTACCTCTGGTCTTTGACATTCTCTTCAATGGCTTTCAATGTGACCCTCACAACCCCCCAAAATCCAAAGTCCTTACAAAACCTGCATGGCTTCCTAGTCCAGCCCCTTGGTGTTAGTTCCCTCACCTCCGCCCCAGGCCCTCCTTCTCACTTCAGGGCAGCCATGCTGCTGCCCTCGGTTTCCAGGAGGCCTGACCTGTGACCCTCGTGCCTAGAGTTGGGCTGATTTCTGTCTGGAAAATTCTTCCTTCCTCCTCAGCTCAGCATGCTTCTTCCTCTCCATCACGACAGGTCAGCACGGCCCCTCAGAGCACTTGGTTGGTTAGCGCTCGCTGTCGTCATCCTCTGGATTCCTGATAGTTGAATTATTTTCCATGACACTTCATAGTTAGTTACTGCTTGCTCTTACTTTGTGCCTCTGGTTTCTAGAATGTAAGCTCCAGAGGATGAGCGGTGTTTTTCTCTTTTGTTCATTTGAGCTCTTGCAAGATGATGACTAGAAATATGCAAGTGGGTATTGGAGTCTTAAAAAAAAATAAGATATCAATAAAATATTAACTGAAGATACTGGGATCTCATTGCATGTAACTAATAAAGGTGATTTGAAAAGTATTTCATGTTATTCTCAGCTTAGAATATTTAATAATTTTTGCATAATGATAATTCATATGTGGAAATTAGATGTGAGAATGTTGTATTGAGTAGTGGCTTACCTGTTATTTTTCGGTTGTTCTCCGATCCTGTCCTCAGAGGACTGCAGCATAGTCTTTTATTTCTGGTTCTTTTTCTAATTTATTCTATTCATCTGTCACCTATCAAAGAAAGCAATGCTTCGAGGTCTTTGTTTTAGACACTGCATATATAGGGTTCAGTGTTCAAGCTAAGGATCTGTTTTCTATGATTCTCAATTGCTGCCCTGTCTCCGTTGTGTTTTGCTGTTGCTGAATCATAAACTTAATGGCTGTAACGACACACATTTATTGTTCCAGAGTTTCCATGTATTGGGAGTCCAGGCATCGCTTAGCTGAGTTTTCTGCACAGCGTCTCACAAGACTATAATCAGATGTTGGCCAGGAGTGTCGTATCATATAAGGCTCTGGGTCCTCTTCCAAGCCCCTGTAATTGTTAGAATAATTCATTCTCTATGGCTCACAGAAGTCATGGAGGCTTGATTCTTCAGAAGGCTAGCACAAGAATCTCTCTGAACTACATACTATTATTTTAAAATGAATTTTTTTGTGTATTCTTAAGGTATACAACATGAGGTTGTGAGATAGGCATAGATGGAAAGTTTACTAGTGGTGAAGCAAACTAACACATCCATCATCTCACATAGTTACTCATTTTGTGTGCATATGGCAAGAGCAGCTAATATTTATTCACTTAGATTGAATTACAAATACAGTATGGATTTATTACATGTTTCTCCTGCTGTATATCACATCTCTAGACTTATTTATCCCACATTTCTGCTACTTTCTATCCTATGACCTACATCTCCCTCCTTCATACCCTCCTCTGCCACCCATGACAACCACTTTTATTCTCTATCTCTAAATACTTGATTTCTTCTAGATTCCATGTGTAATTGAGATAATGCAATATTTTTCTTTCTGTGTATGGCTTATTTCACTTAGCACAATGTCTTCCTGGTTCAACCATGTTGTGGCAAATGTCAATATCACAGTCCTGTTCATGACCAAATAATATTCCACTGTATCTATATACCACAGTTTTTCACAATTGTCCATCAATGACACTTAGGTTGTTTCCATATCTTGGGTATTGCAAATAATGCCTCAATGAATATGCAAATGCAGATATGTTTAGGAGGTAGTATTTTCATTTGCTTTGGGTATGTGCCCAGAAGAGGCATTGCTGGGGCTTATAGTACAATATTTATTGACAGACTTACCTGATTATATCAGGCTCACCTAGGGTAGCTTCCCCTTCTCAAGCCCAATAGACTAGGGACCCCCATTACATCTACAGAATTCCTTCTATCATATGACATAGAAATGATATATCATCACCTTTTCTACATGATGTTGATTAAAAAGAAGTTATAGCCCCCGCCTCCCCAACTCATGGGTTGAAGATTATATAAGGGTGTGGTCATTGAAATTAGAATTCTATACACCACACATGCCATCATTTAAGAATTTTGATACAAACGCATAGATGAGGCCTAGTAGGCTGCGATGGTTTGATACCTTATTTGTCATTCATCTTATCATGTACTTTCTACCACAGTTTTCCTCTCTTTATATACAAATTACACAGGATCGTGAATTTTATCTTTACATTAGTTTTGTTCTATTTCTCATCCATGTAATTGCTTTTTAATTTTCTTTGACTTTGTCATGATTTAGAGATGAAGTGTTCCCCAAAAGCTCATGTGTAGCCCTTGCAAGGCAGTTTAGAGGTGAACCTAATGAGAGCCTGAACCTAATCAATGAGCTAATCCAACCAAAAGGGACTGCAGGCAGGTGGGGCGGAACTGGAGGAGGTGGTCACTGGGGTCTCTGGTGAGTGGAGTCTCTCCCTGTGACCGTCATGTCCTGAGCTGCTTTCCTCCTACTCACCTTTCTGCCATGATGATCTGCCTCATCTCAGGCACAGAGCAATGGAGTCTGCCATCTAGGGACTGAGAACTCTGAAACAGTGAGTCCTAGATTAACTTTTTCTCCTCTGGAATTGCTCTCCTCAGGGCTTTTGGCCACAATAGTGAAAAAGCTGACTAAAACTTTTTTACAGAATGCCTTCCATTACTTCTAAAATTATTCATTTTAAATAGATGCCAATGCATAATTACTTCATGATGGTGTCTAGTCTGGTCATTTTTATACCTTTTCATATTGATGTACTGAAGTTATTTATTAGAAATATTTTCTTTTTGTTTCTCCCTTTAAGTTTCAGTTTGAAATTGCACATGTAACTACTTGATGTTATATATGACTTTAATTTTAAAATCGCTAAGGATTTATTACATTTAGTTCCAGGATGGTGACACATGCATTACTAAATGTTTTCTTATAACAAGTGGGCCCTCCGTTAAGTTTCAAAATTATTTAGAAATATAAATGAAACATTTGAGCAAAATAGAATCAAGGACTAAACTATACAAATATACTTAAATGTATAATTATAATCTGTTAAAAAGCATTGTTTTTTTTAAAAAGAAAGAATAAAGAAAAAGATTTTGTAAACCATTTGAAACTAGGACCAAAGTTCTATTTGTGGGCAGGAACAAGACTGAGATGGCAGTTTGAATTCCTGATCTAAATAATTATTGTGTGTGCGTGCCGGGCATGCGTGGCGGAACATTGGTCATTCCCTCTCTTGGCAGCCATGGGAACCTGCCTTGCAGACCTCCAGCTGCCGGGAGCATAATGGAAAGGGGCCCAGGGCCATGCTCTGAGGTCTCTGGGGTCACTCACAGGGGCGTGCTCCAGCTGGTCACTGCATGCAGCAAGCATGCTCAGGCAGGCCTGTGCCTGGACGCCTTGCTGGGTGACTGTGGCCCCAGGACCCACTGAGAGCCTGGCTGAGGCTTCTTTGCCCCAAGGCAGTGTGGCATGCTTCCCCAACCTTCTCTGGTTTCTTCGCTTGAAGCCACTCTTGTGTCAGGCTATGTGACACTCAGGAGTGTCTCCCAGCCTCCTGGGCCCCTTTGTTTCCTCTTGCAGGCCTTTTCCTTAATAAAATCCTATAGGTTCAGTCTTACCTTAGGTCTGCTTTGAGGAGGACCTGGGCTAATGTTTCCCCCTATGTCAGTGTAACAGCAGATTAAAGTCATCTCACACAGATCTAATGCAAATAAGAGTTTTGAGTATTTTTAATTTCCTTGACCTTTAAAGTAATTATTTCAGGTGGCAGTTTCCAGCCTTTGTCTATTCTTTAAAGGAATCTAATTACATCCATGGGATGGCAAATACCACTCCTGATACAACATGATTTGACTCAGTATCATAGTAGATTGTTCTTTAAAAGGAGGGGCAGTGGCTTTTTTGATAACCACTGAAGTCATTATCCCCATTGATTGTAGACACCCTGATTTATGTCACTTCACCTTGAGTTGAGTGTGTTAGAAGGTTTTGGGGAAGATGATTCTGAAATGGAAGATTGCATCTTCTCAAAGCAATGCCAGATGAGCTTTGCACCTGATGGACTTGGTTAGAAGCAAAAGCCTGAGTGGGGAGATTTATTTACAAATAAAAATATTTCCACTTCAATTAACAAATAGAGACAATTTCCATTTCTATTGGCATATTTAGAAGCTCAGAAGAATTTTGGAGACTTAAGAAATCAACTCCCTGTTCTAATAATTTTTTTTCCTTATGATGATACTTATATTTTCCTCAGCATCAGCAAAGTATCCTTATTTCCCCTTTCATCCCAGATAAGTATATGTGCCAGAAAAACTGTGATGAATATAAATGGGAGGGTACATGGGTATTTGAGGGCAGGTAAGATTAGGAAAATCCTTACAGATTCATTAGATCCAGGGAGTAAAATACCATTGAGTTTAATGAATTAATGAAATGGGTTTTAATTGTGTTGTCATCTAGAATCAAATCTTAAATCTTTTTTTGTTGCTATGGTTCTTTTTTTGTTATGTTATAAATAATCTAAGAGATTATTTATTCTAATTAGGTCTATATGATAGTTTGATTCATTGTACACAAGTGGACACAGCTTTTCATTTCTCTGGTTGTACATGGTGTAGAGTCACACCATCTGTGCAATGTACCTAGGGCAATGATGTCCTAGGGCAATGATGTCCATCTCATTCCACCATCTTTCCTGCTCCCATGTCCCCTCTCCTTTGCCAAAGTTTCTCTATCCCTCCCCCTCTTATGTATCAGCATCAACTTACCAGAGAGAACATTTGGCCTTTGGTTTTTTGAGACTGGTTTACTTAGCGTGATATTCTCCAACTTCATCCATTTACCTGCAAATGCCATAATTTTATTCTCTTTTAATGCTGAATAATATTCTATTGTGTATATATACCACAGTTTTTTTTATTCATCTACTGAAGGGCATCTATGTTGGTTCCACAGTTTAGCTATTGTGAATTGAGCTTCTATAAACATTGAAGTGGCTGCGTCACTGTAGTATGTGGATTTTAAGTCCTTTGGGTATAGACCAAGGAGCGGGAGAGCTAGGCCAAATGGTGATTCCATTCCAAGTGTCCTAAGGAATCTCCATGCTGCTTTCCAAAGTGGTTGCCCCAATTTGCAGTGCCACCAGCAGGGTATGACTGTGCCTTTTTCTCCACATCCTCGCCAACACTTATTAAGCTGATGTTGATAAAGTTAAATATTGCTTTAGGGAACACGGAACAGCAAAATGAACAGTCTACCACATGGTAGAAGAGAAAAGGCCATTCTTCCTAACCCTGCGCGGTGGGCCACTCACCCTGGCCCGGGCAGTGACAGATGGCTAGAGTGAGCGAGCTGGGGTTTCAGCCACGCGTCCGCAGCCTAGTTGTATTCTGCCAAGTGACTCTGATTTACTAAGTGTTCTTCATATTAGTAGCATATTGCTGTTATGAGCAGACTTTTTAGTGATCCCAATAAACAGCATTCCCTAGAGAATACAAATTTTAAATTATGAAAAAATGATATGGTTCTACTGTTTGATAGATGGCACCCATTTTCTCATCATGGTGCTTAGTGCCTGGGGTAATGATACTGATGTCATGCGAATGCTGATTCGCACTTGAGAGTGAGTGCCTGCCTACGTCGTCTCCCTGGGTGCCTCACTTGCCACAGCCCCGTCTCAGCCCTCCCATCATCTTCTCCATTTGATGCTATTATGCATTTGCAAGGATCAACTTCTTCAAGGATGGTTACTCCTATACCAGTGCATCTCAGTTCCTTGACTTGACACACTTTTCCTTAACTCTTTCTCTTGAGCCACTTATTTCTGTGGTCTTTTTATAGACCTTGTTACTGCCAAAGACTACACTGTTTCAAAAACAGAGATATGAATCATCCTGGTTTTGATAACTCTAATAACTTTACAGCACATTCTCTTTAGTATCCTCACTTGATCGATTCTTATGTCCAATTAAAAAAATCATGTTGCCAGGCATGATGGCACACACCTGTAAACCCAGTGACTCTGGAGGCTGAGGCAAGTTGGAGGCCAGCCTCAACAACTTAGCAAAACTGTCTCAAAATGAAAAGGGTGGAGCATATAGCTCAGTGGTAGAGCGCCCCTTGGTTCAATCCCTACTACCAAAAGGAAATGTATGTTCTTTCCGTTATTGTGTTCCCTTGTATGTGCTCTTTCCCCCGTTACATGCTTAGAACTCATTGCTAAAATCATTCTTTCCCTTGAACCTGCTTTTCTATACTACTAAGCTTATCAAAACCTTGATCCTGGGTACATCCATGTCACATGCTGCACACGAGAGACCAACAGAGGAACACACTGTGAAACCAAGGAGCCAGCCCCGGAAGACACGTGGGGTTGTTCATTTCCCCCACAGATTTCAAAGTTTCCTCACCATTCTGCCCAATTATTCAGTGACATTTGCCTCGTCAGATAGTCTGTGCTCGAAAACCTCCCTAATACCTTATCTTTCTCAAACCTTCAACATCCATTTCTTATTTTCACTCTGACTGGTACAGCAAGCAGAAGATAAGACCCTCGACTTCCCGCCTCTCATTCATCAGTCCTCACATTTGAGCTCATCTTCTGTTCTTCTGTTGTAGTGAACAAATTGCCTCAGAATCTATCATCCTCTTACTCCAAGATTATACTTCTGAATGACCTCCTCTCCATCCTTTATCATTTTCTCATTTTTTTACGGAATCAATCCCATGAGCATACCATGTGCCATCACAGGGCTGACCTTAAAAAGTGAAGACACCTGTCCTAGATTCTGCAATTCCATCCAGATCTTCCAGCGCTCTCTCCTGCTCTTTAGAATAAAACCCCTCAAAAACTTTTATGTTTGTGCCAGTTTGATACTTTCACTCAGGGGAGCAGAATCCTGGGATAAGGTATTAATCACAGGAGCTGTAGGTAGAGAATGTGGGAATAGGCTGCAGAAGGGCAGCTGGGGACCAGAGGAGGGTGCCACACTCCCCTGCAGTGCCGGCTGGTGAGAAGCCAGAGCCTTGGAGGGATCGGGAACACCCGGGGCGGTTCACGAAGAGCTGAAGGAGAAGTTTGTGGTCTTGAGGACCTTGGGGCTGCTGACAGTCAGCAGTGCCAACAGTCGGGAAGCAGAGGTGCGTGTGGGCTGAGCGGTGAGGACCAGCTGCGCAGGCTGGCCGCCGCCGTCCCACCACGCCTTACTCTAACCCTCCCACAGCCCAAGCTGCTGCTGTGGTTCAGCATACAACCTTTTTTTGCGTCTACCTCTGATCCAGAATCATACCAAGGGTTTTGCAAAACATAGTTTCAGTTTACAAGTCACCAGGGTACTGAAGTGTCATGATCTTCATGGCATTAACTGTCTTACTCTCTGTTACTGCCTCAATTCATTTATATTAATATTTCCTCCACACCATGTCCTTAAAGTTCTTGTAAAGTTACCCATGAATCCACAAGATTCAATGATGGTTTGTTTAACATTGTGCCAATGAATCTCTCAGCTCTATTTGATATATCTCTTGAAATAACTGCCCCCTCACCCTTGTATCAAGATCACACAGTCCCTGTGTTTTCTCCTTCCTCATGAGCTAGTTCTCTTCATTCCTCTGTGCAAGCTCTTCTTCCTGTCCTCTGCATGTTGGGGAGCACCCATGATCCTGTCTTTTCTACCTGGGATCACTCTTCATGTGATCCCACCAATTCACTTGGTTAAGTACATGCAGTACTGAAGACACCCCATTTGTGATATTGCCCTTAAGCCCTCCCCCAGGCTCCAGACTTACCTATGGTCTCCTACTTGACCCTCCTGCCTCAATGTCTAAGAGACATTTTAAAGGTAACATATTCCAGAGAAAACTCTTTATCACTTTCCTTAAATCTGACGTTCCCGAAACTGCCCCTCATTGTCAAAAGACACCATTATTTGTCCAGTAGATTAAGACCAAAAATATCCAGATCATCTTTAGTTTCTTTTCTCCTCTTATCCTGCCTAACCACTCATGATGGCTCTACTTGAAAAATATTTATCTCAATCTTGTAATTACCCATCATCTTCTCTTTTACCATCCTGCTACAAGGAAGCACCACCTTCCAGCTGGACGCAGGCGGTGGCCTTCCCAGGCTTTCTGTTTCTACTCTTGGCCCTCACGGACTTTTTTTCACCAAATAGTACAATGTGCTCTGAACACAGTGTGGCTCACACCATTCTTGTGCTCAGACCCTCCGGTGGATTTCCTCCACACTTCTTACTCTGGCTCACAGGAGCCCATGAACTCACATGATTGTCCTTTTCTTGTATTTTAGTCAGCTGTTTAGTTACTGTGAAAAAAACCTGACAAGAACAATTTTAGAGAAGGAAAAGTATATTTGGGGCTCATAGTTTTAGAGGTCTCAGTTTATAGACTGCTGGCTCCATTGCTCTGGACCTGTGGTGAGGCAGGACATGATGGTGGAGGGGCGAGGAGGAGAAAAGCAGCTCAGGGTATGACAATCAGGAAGCAGAGAGACTAAGCTCAGCTCACCAGGAACAAAATATATACCCCAAAGGCATGCCTCTAGTGACCTACCTCCTTCAGCCACACCTCACCTGCCTGTAACCTTCACCCAGTTAATCCATTCTAGTGGATTAATGCACTGATTAAGTTAAGGCCATCATAACCCAATCACCTCTAAACTTTCTTGCATTGTCTCACACATGAGCTTTTGGGGGACACCTCATTTCTAAACCATAATAGATTGGATTAGTCATAGTACAAATAGTACATAATCTGGTGAACTCAAGAAATTACTAGAAGTCCTGGGTGATCCCCTCATCTCCTATTCCAGTACTGTGTGTGATGAATAGAATGTAGTCTAAGAATTGTGCCTTGGGCTTTTAGGATATCCTTCTGAATTAGTGTCCCATGAGCCAGCCAAGTCCTCTGGTCCTCCTTACTCAACAGAAGCTGTCATCACTACTGCAAGTCTTTGAAACCTGTACAATTGAGTGAACCAGTTTAACTTCAGATATTGCAGACTTGATTATGGTAAAAATAATACTAATCCAAACAACCAGTTGGCTTATGAACCCAAATTCAATAATCTTGATTGCTGTCATGTCTTAGCAGCAAAGAATGTACAATGTCAGAATTTTATTCATGGTGGAGGGTCTGGCAGAAGTCCTTTTCATTTAAGATAATTTGTGTTTTTATTAGTACATATTAATTATGCAGAATGGTGGATTTCATTGTGGATTTCATTCCACATTTGAACGTACATATAACATATTTTGATCCTTCCCACCCCTCATTGCCCACCCATATTCTTTCCTCCCTCAACCCCTGATCTTTAGTAGTCTTCTTTAATAATCTTTCATCTATAATCCTCCTACATTCATTTTATTCCTTTTCTTTTTTCTAGATTCAACATATGAGAAAAAAATGTTGTACTTGTCCTTTTGAGTCTGGCTTATTTCACTTAACATGATGATTTCTAGATCATTCTTCTTTATGGTTGAGTAATACTCCATATTGTGTATATATTCCACATTTTCTTTCTTTATCTGTTGATAGGCACCAAGGCTGATTCCATACCTTGGCTGTTGTTAATTATGCTACAATAAACATGAGTATGCAGGTGTCTCTATGTTATGGATATATACCAAAGAGTGATAGAGTTGAATCATAGGGTAGTTCTATTTTAGGCTTTGAGGGATCACCATGCTGATTTCCATAGTGGCTGCACTAATTTACCACCTGCCTATCCTTGCCAGCATTTATTTTTGTTTATATTCTTAATGACTACCATTCTTTTTAAGGTAAGATGAAATACTAATGTAGTTTTGATTTTCCTTTTCCTTAATGACTAAAGCTGCTGAACACTTTTTCATACAATTATTGGCCATTTGTATTTCTTTGGAGAAGTGTCTGTTCAGTTCATTTGTTCACTTATTGATTGGATTTTTTGGTGTTAATTTTTTTGAGTTTGTCATGTGTTCTTAATATCAATCCTCTGTTGAAAGAGTAGCTATAAATATTTTTTACTCTTCTGGAGGCTGTTTATTCACTTCGATAACTTTTTTTTTTTTTTTCTGTGTAGAGCTTTTTAAATTTATTCCTTCCATTTGTTGATTCTTGCCATGATTTCCTGAGCTATGGGAGTCCTCTTTGAGAAGTCATTGCCTGTGCTTGTATCTTGAAGTGTTCCCCCTGCTTTCTCCTAGTGGTTTCAAAGTTTCAGGTCCTATACTGAGGTCTTTGATTCACTATAAATTTACTTTTGTTCAAGGTGAGAGATGGGGATCTAGTTTCAGTCTTCTACAGATGTATATCCAGTTTTCCCAGCAAAATTTGTTAAAATGATGTATTTTTGCCATTGTGGGTCTTGGTAGTTCATTCAAAGCCTGTCTGTCAGGTGACCCATCAGCAGCTATATTCCAAAGCCAGTAGAATACTTTTTGAAAACTCACCTCCTGCTGCATTTTCCTAGCCACTCTGAGAGCAGAGGTAGCTGTCTCTTACAAACTCTACTCATTCCAGAAATACTAGTGCACGTTTTGGCTCCCTCAACTCAAGTTGTTCCTGCACCAAATTACTGCTTTGCAAATGAGCAGCATTTTTTTTTCTACTGCAGTCTTGTGGTCTAATATTAATACATTTTCACAATGGAAACCCGATGGATTAGATCATTTTTCTAGGTTTGTATCCCAGGGGATATCTAACCTATGTTGCTTGTTTTAATTAAATTACCACATTTTCCATGTGATTAAATGACTGAATAATGAAGACTTATGGGACTAAATTTTAATGCACCATACATTAATGTGAGCAATGGGGGGAAACATATGATTTTACTTTAAATAAAATCTTTTAGTATAAAATGTTTTGCTCCTACACTCTTTTTCCAGGGCAAATGAGAGTTTCAGCACTGAAGAGTAGTAGTGACTGGAGCTTCCTCCAGGAGTACACAGTGGATAGGAAAAAGCATCTTTGAGATATTTTTAAAGAAGACGTTGGACTATGGATGGATATTCTGGGGTCGGGCCAATGTTTTTCAAGTAATGATATTGACTGACTTCTATTCCAGTAGGAATAGGACCACTTGCCATTTTTTTCCCCTCCACATGTCAGGTATAGTTTACATCAGCTGTATAGACCTATCAGCTCATCAGTATGGGTAGTCATGGGGTATCTAATAGAAAAATTGTGTACAGCCGCTTTAAATTTCAACACAGAAGAGTTTGTACACTCCCCTTTCCCTTTCTACTATCATAATGATAGCCTCCAAGTCATAAATAATTAGGCAAATGTGGAAAAGAATATATCTTGAATTACTCTGAAGAAACTTTCCCTAAACTATGATTATGGAACCAAAAATATAAAGCCTCTGAAACCATAGTAAATGTTGTGCATACGTTTGTCAGAAGTTCTTACATCTTGTTGCATCTGAGATCAGTTAGATGTTTTATTTTCTATTTCACCATTAAATGATAACTGTAAACCTATAAATCTTTGTTTCTTTAACCCAAACTTAGCTGAATAGAATATGAGGAGGATGTATGTACGTGAGGGAGGTTGGCTTTGCTTGGGCAATGTTCACTTTGCAAGGTCTGAGGGAAAGCACTGAAAAAGCAAAAAATAAAATGCTTTTTGCATTTGTTTTCAGTGATTGAGAGATAGTCTAGTATAGGGAAATAAGAACAGGTGGTTGGGGTTCAAATTCTGGTACTTGCTAGCTGTATGTCGGGCATCAGGTTTTTGCAGCTGTGTGACAGTGTTATTAGTGCTTCTCTCACAGGATTGTTCTGATTGAGTGCAATCATATTTTTGAAGAATCATTCAAGAGTCATGTAGAGGATGCTGAGCAAATGTGAGGTCCCTTTTCTTTCACCCTTTGGCAACTTCCACCATTTGTGAGTGACAGAAAAAAAAAAGCAGAATTTATTTTTCCTTTTTTAAAAAAAGTTTTTCTCCTGTTTTAAAGCCATCAACTATTTAAGGAAAATACTACATTGGATCCTGAGATGGATAAAACACATGCATTTGGGCTATTAACTTTCTTGTTAAGAGATTTATTCCCTAGCTCGTTTAAATATTTTGAGAAACATACTGTTACATTTAGACATGAGATCTGTCTCCCCCGTGCTTCATGAAGCTCTTCCAGCTTCCTGTCTTCAAGTTAGGAAATGATGAGGTTGAAAGCATTCTGGTCTCAAGACACCGACATTTCTGAGCTGACCACGAAAGTTCATTTAACTTCCCATAAATGCCTCAGAACCTTCAAATGCAAAACATTTGGGCAATAGCCTTAGTCAAGGGACTTGGTGCTGGCCTCCTCTGTTGTGTCATCTGTCAGACCCTGATTTGTGGAGCAGGGTTTCAGAGCCCGGCTTTCCTTCTCAGATGCTGCATGCCATTCACAGTATCTCATTCTCTGATGCCTGTTCCTTTCTGGCCCATGATTCACTTCCTACTCGGCCCAGCTTCATGGTGTCCTAACTATTTTGTCTGTAGTTCTTCTCCTGCTTTGAGACATTTTTTAAAATAATTTAGAGTTGTGGGAAGGAAATAGAAAGCCCAACTCATCTAGGAGATCTTCAATTTATACTTTTGACAAATATTTGCCCTAAATAATATCAGCAGAGCACCATTATCTTAGTGTGTCTTGGGTTAGTAATAGGTTCAGTCTTGACCTCTCAGTATAAATAAATAGGATCTCATAGTTTGTAACCATGGAGAAAGCAAGAGTTTACAAACATTTATACACAGTTATGAAGATTCCCCAGAGGAAAATGGATACAACTGAAGGGAAGATAAATCATCTTTAAAGATGTTTCTCAGATTGGATTGTTCTTAATAAATAACTACACATTTTTTTCCCTTTGAACCAAATTCTGTCTCTGGTTGTTGGCGTGTTCTGTTTGCTCACAGAGGGAGGTCTGCTGGGAAAGCATGTGGATACCTCAACTTGAAGGAATTTAGAAGTAAAAACATACATTGCTGTACAGGTTCATTCATCTTGGTCAGTGAGTAGCTATTCAGCTCCTACTATGTGATCTTCCCTGAGGAGGAGCTAGTTAGGGAGACTGATGCTTGGAAATATTAGACAGTGACACAGGACAGCCTCTGTAACAGTACCAGATGACCAGATGGGGAACAGTGGTTCTCAGACAAGCTGATTTTCTCCTCCAGTGGCATTTGGCAATGTCTGGGGACATTTTTGATGTTCACCACTACGGAGGAGGTGCTGACGGCATCTCATGGGGCAGCCGTTGTGGGATGTTAACTAACATGTTATCATGCACAGCACGGTCCCCACAATAAACAAGTGTCCAGTCCAATAATGCTGAAGTTGAAAAATCCAGATGCAGACATATCAAGGGAGGAGGGCCATCAGGTGAAAAGGCTTTTGTTTTGCACAAGTCTATCACAACATGCTAATAAAAATAACCTATGTGTTATAAATGTTATTTCTTTTCTTTAAAAAACTTAAAAGATATAATTTCTCCATTACATGCTTGTTTTTGAGAAGTCAAAGTTCTGTCTTACCATCTTTGCTGAGCTCGGGAGTGAAATTTCCTGAGTGTTTGTGAATGTCAGGTTCTTAGGAAAGAGCTCCTACTCTTCAAAAAATGATTTTATTAGTGTGATATTGTAACACTGGGTCTAGGCAGTCAGGTGCTTTATATCATGAATTTAAGCAGTGAAATCCATGGACACAAGGGTGAGAGTGAAGTAATAGGATTTGTTAGAAAAATAGAAGGAAGGAAGGGAAAGATGGAGGGAGGGAGGGAAAGGAAAGGAAGAAGGAAAGAAAGAGAGAAAAGAAAAGAAGCGCTCTAGAAGGGGAAGGGCCCGAGAGAGGGATGCCAATGGTGTGTGCTGGGGGTTTTAAATGTGTAGCTGATGGCCGGGCACCGGCAATTGGTGAGGTGAGGGAGGATGGGCCAGTCAAGCTCTGTAAGTCTTGAGTACTCACCTGGTGGGGCTTTTTTTTTTTTTTTTTTTGACACATCTTTTAAAAAGAAGCATCATCTCCAGTAGGGGTCTGCCTGAGTTCGGCTGTCACCAGGGGTCAGGGCAAGGGTAACTAAGGAAGGGCTGCTGTTGCTGCAGCTGTGAGGACAGAGCAGGTACTGGTGGGGAGCAGCGAGCCACAGGAGGCCCTTTAGAGCTGCTGTCTCCTCTCAGGTTGGCTTGATGCCCCCGCCTCTCCTGTCCTCCTCCAGGCCCTCATCCTGGCTGCCTGTGGGGGGGCGCCTGCCCACCTCACTGAAGTTCTACGTAATAGTGACTTTGTCTTCACAACCTCGCGCTGCATGTGATGCATGCTCCATTTTAGTTCCCAGCACCTCTTCTTTCCCTCCCTCTCTCCCTCCCTCCCTCCCTCTTCTGCTTCTAGCCTAATAATCTTCTCTTTATTTTGTAATTGGTGCTTTATAGATACACATAAGCATGGACTTTACTGTGGGATACTTGCACATGCACACGGCATAGTTTGGTCAGTTTCTTTCTGCAGTTCCTCCTTCTCCTTCTTCATCCCTCCCCCTCAATCCCTCCCTCTTCTCCATTTTTCTCCTTTGTATTTTCATTGAATCCCCTTTTATTTTTTTGGTACTGGGGATTGAACTCAGGGGTACTCGACCACTGAGCCACATCCCCAGCCCTATGTTGTGTTTTATGTAGAGACAGGGTCTCACTGAGTTGCTTAGCGCCTCGCAGTTGCTGAGACTGGCTTTGAATTTGCAAACCTCCTGTCTCAGCCTCCCAGAGTGCTGGGATGACAGGTGTGCGCCACCGCGCCCGGTCCCTTTTATTTTTAACTCCTATTTCTGTCTAGTGTCCTGCATGTTGACTTTCAGCATTTTCCTCCTGTGAGCTAAGCTAGGCTTATGAGCTCTGGTGACGTCACCCATATTCATGACACACACAGTTCTGTCTGTTCCCAAAGTTTCCTCTACTTACTCTAAAACTTGTCTCCTGCCAGGTGCCATACTTCAGCTCTACAAGAGGATGGGCATGAAGGCCAAGCCTCCATCTCATGCTACCATTTCTCATTCTTAGGCTCTTTTCACAATTCTTTTATGTTTTGATTGTTTTCTCTCCTCATCAATTGTTAGCTCCCGTTACTTTAGAATTTTGTAAGTGGAAAGGGGATGCATAGATAGAGAGAGGAGAGGTGAGGTAGAGGTAGACGGGAGAGGGGAAAGGAAGAGGAAAGAGGAATAGGGAGATCACAGGCAAGAGATGGTTGTTTGGATATCAGCTTGTGACTGATGCTGATGCCCCAGACGCTTTGGAAGGACTGTGGCCTGGGCCACCTTGGCCCTCAGCTTCTTTTCCCTTTATCTTTGGGGACAACTTCCTGCATTTTCATGTAGGTTTAAAGGTCCTTCCTATATTCTCCAGGCAGATTCTGTTTCCTTCCAGCTGGGCATTTGTGTGTGATTGCCTCTGGGCGTGCATCTTCCCCAGCAGGCTGAAAGCAACTTGAAAGCAAGCTCCACATAAATGTCCTGTGGCTCTGGAATCTCAGGAGCACTCTCCTGTGGGATTGCTGAGCAAGCCCATCCATGCTACAGTGCTGAGCCAAACCCCAGACAGCAGGGGTACGTACAGGGTGTGCAGTCCTCTGGATTCACTGATGTTCTTGTCTTACCTGCCACTTTTTCCTCCAGGGACAACCAAGGAGGAATTGGTGTGTTTCTTGCTTCTTTCAGCCACCAGCACAACAGCAGGTGCTCCTCACATTCTCTCCATCTCATCCCACCATTTCTAAATCTCAGGTTCTTTTCACAACTACTTTATGTTTACTGATTGTTTTATCTCCTCATCAATTGTTGGCTTCTGGTTGACAAGAGCTGTGCCATGTCTTTAGTTTGACATCCAGAGGACTTCCTTTCCAGTATGGAGCATGCACTCTTGGCTGTTGCCGTCAACAGAAGGCACCTGAAGATGCCATACTGCCACGCCACCCTCTCCACTTCCTGCCTCTTGTGCAGAGTGGTGAGTTTTGTTAAGGTGCCAGGCCTCATGGATGTAGGCTGTTTTTCTTGCCTTTGAATCTGGGCTGCTTAGGAAATGCAAGTTCACACTTAGATGCATTTGAATTTTCTCATATATAATTTATTCTTTCAAGTGATTTATAATATAGAGTGAAAAAAAAAACCCCTCTGACATAAACCCTCACATCACACCTAAGTAAATGTATTAAGAACAATGACAATGGTTAGGGTTTAATTTTTGTTTATTAATAGAGTGCCACGAACTGATGTGATTTTTTGTTTCATTATTTTGAGCAAAAAGAGAAAAATAAAAATGGGAGGGTTGGCGGTGAAATAGAAGGAATTGTAGTGGGGGAGAAAGAGAACGTTTGAGTGAGAAGTGGGAGAAAGTGGAATAAAGTGGGCAGCGCAAGCTGTGTGTCAGTGGCATGGAGAAGACGCAGAGAGTGGGCAGGAGGGAGCGTAAGGTGGCGCGGCGCCCAAGCCCTCCACACACGATTGTGCAAGAACCCTACCTTCCTATGCATTTTTAATGGCAGATAGATAATGGAAGATACAAAACAGTATCTTATTAAGGGGCAGTTACATTAATCTTTAGTCTCATTTCTCTGATGTGATTTTGTGTAAAGAATATAACTTTTTGTACTCTATGGTGCTGGGCTATCTACACTAGTGAAGGTGAGATCTGATTTTTCTCAGATACAGTGGGGAATCCCGACTGCAAGGTTTATAAATATGGTGCTCACATTCCCATTGGCTATGGTTAGGTATCGTAAATAAACGTAGAGGCGGCTGACCCTTCCCTTCCTTTCTTCTAGAAAATTTATGGTCAGTCATTGCACCTTGACAATTTGAAGACACATTTTCTGATTTCAAGTGAAATTGTAAAGGCACGTGGATTGCTTTCTTGTAGCTCCAGATTAGTTCTTGCAGGGTATGTGTACATACCCTGGATACACTATCCTGTTGCAGAGTTATTGAATTATTAAGGAAATGCTGCACACTTAGGCAGCTTATGAAGAACAGGTGACAAGAGCGGTTAAATCAGAAGGCACCAGCTCTGCTGGAGTTGCCCGGAGTCTCTGTGTTGAAATGCCAGAGCGCAGTCTGTGCATATTTCCCCTCTCCTTTCACTGCTTAATTGAAAGAGGCGTGAATGCAGCAAAGAGCACTGAAAGCCAGATGCCAGCTCTGTGAACCAGGAAACAGATACGTCCAATTAGTTTTCTGGTTGGATTAAAGTCTACCATATAGCAGGACATACGTGGCTGCTGCTTTGCCTGTACTGCAGTTACAAAGAAGGGAGACACTGGCATAAAATCAGCAGCCGATACCACAAGAACCCCAGGGAAGTCTTGGTCCTTCTTAGTTGGGTGATAAGGACATCATTTGATAAGTGTTGAATAAACATGTCCAGTACGCATCCTAGTCTCCTGCGTTGACTGATGTATATTGAAGGAAGAGAAACATTGACCCTCACATTTCACTAGGGCCTTGAGGATCCAGCAAGTGAGCTGTTGGGTATAGCTGCCTCTCAGAAGGATAACCTGTGATTAGGAATCGTGTTTCGTGTTAACATGAAAGAGGGTGGAACAGGCCAAAAGTATCATCATTACATACAATGCACGTAACACCCTGGCTCATGTTAATTAGTGTGTCAGTGAAAGCGAGGAGCTCCCAGTGACTGTGGGAAAGTGACTTGGTGATGTGCTATTGCTGGTCCCTCTCACAAAAGGAGAATTGTCCATTGTGGAAACATGAAGAATGGGAAATCAAAGACTCTATTAGAATGTGTGCATGGTGGTGGTAGGAGAGATGACCAGAGGGAGGTCTACAACCCACAAACTAATTCCCTGAAAAGGCAATTTGAGTTTTATCCTTTGAGTTCCAGAGGAGTCTAATGTTTAGTAGATTAGAATTTTATCACCTAAGTCTGTCTTTCATACTTACATTATTCAGGAAGCAAACTTTAAATTTGGTGAGAAAGGAAGGAATCCACCTTTTAGATGGTGGAATTGATTTTCAGTAGAGCACACAAAACTGGAACACAGAACAGAGCCACCAGAAGAAACTATAAACTTTCTATGCAAATCCTTTATTCCTTGAAATTTCTGGGTGGTGCCTGTACATCACTTCCTTGATTTGGACACATATAGAAGTCAGAAATATAGATGTTAATTATAGTAAAAATAGTAAGTTCTCCTAACAATTAAAAACCATGTGCAAATCATATGCTCTGACAGTTAGTAATAGTGCAGGAAAAGATTAGACGTGAAGATAAAAGCCAAGAATTGCCACACTAGCATCTGCTACACGTCACCTTTATGTCAATGGCCTGGATTCCATTTTTTAGCACAATTAATGCCTAATCGATAGCTAATGACCAAAGTGTAAAAAAAGGAGTAGGGCACAAGCTTGGGGACACATATGATTGGTTTACCATGATGTCAAAACCAGAATATTTCCTTCTGTTAATCATGTTTACTGTGTGGTGTGCTCCATGCTCCAAATAGCTTGGAATAAATGAGTTGCTGGAATCTTCATTAGGTCAGATTGTTCCTTTCCTTCCTCCCCTCCCCTCCCCTCCACTACCCTCCCCTCCCTTCCCCTCCCCTCCCCTCCCCTCCCCTCCACTTCCGTTCCCTTCCCTCCTCTAGTTTCCCTCCCTATTTATTGAGCAGCTAACCAATTCCAAGCATCTGGGTAGGTTTCAGTGACATCATGGTAATTAAGACTGAACTCATTTTACATATATAGACTTAACAGGGATTCGGTCATGTTCAGTATAGCCCTCAGGTATAAACCCTTGACAAATTTTATAAGTTTTCCATTTTACTAGGAGAGAAAGAATTATTGGAATATGAAAAGGAAAAACAAAAACTAAGGATCGACCCATTTTCTTCCTGGTCATAACATCTCAAGAGTACATGAATATTGTCTTTATCACTGAGGAAGTCTGGATATGGATAGCTATGCAACCAGCTGGAGTGGCGGAGAGAAGGAGCAGGGTGGCTAGGCATGCTGGCTCCATTGCCTGTAGTCATGAAATGTGTGCCCTGCCACACCAGCAGGATGATGCCCGCCAGGCAGAGCACAGTGGCTGGTGACTGTCGCCACCTTTGTCCTTGTAGATGAGTCAGATATTGCTTGATTTTTAGCTAGAAATCTTGTGGTCTGCTGGGACTTGCCCTGTGGCTCTGGGTTCTCTAGCGGAGCACCCTGGTGTGGAGCTGTGACGGTGCTCGGTGTTACTCAAACTGGATGGGAATTATTGAGCACGGTAGCTATGACTGTGGACAGACAAACCAAATGCCTTTCAGCCACGTTGAATTCTTTCCTTTGATCTATTGTTTTTGATAGAAAAACTTTCTTTTCAAACCCAGCAGCATGCTATGACATTCTTGAGTGTGATCTTGTAAACAGATTTCTTTGGTTTACCTTAGGAGAATTTGCTGGGATCACACAGTGACTTAGAACATTAATCAAACTGAATATGAATAATTGAGTTTGGTGCTGAAGTTGATAGAATTCTTTTATTTAAGAGAGAATGTCCCCATTCCATGGCTTGGGTTTTAAGCCTTTAGAGGGGATGTAGGACAACATGTGGGGAGTTAAAGGGTCTTCAGATGACAGTAGGCTTGTGAGCTGGCCAAGCCCCACAGCCTTGAGTCCTCATGTCCTCACCTTCCTGACACCCCCAGAGACTGTGAGGTATAAGGGAAAAGTGTAAGAAAATGTCAGCATGATTGTGAAACGTCAAAAAGGTGTACGGTATGACTTTAGTAGAAACACAAACAGTATTCCTGATGTTTTAAAAAAGGTTCTGGTGAATTTTTAAGTAAATTATAAATTTAATTTTCAGAATTTTTTATTTGTAATGGAAATGTACATATATTGCATTAGATATTCCTAAACTTGATGTTAATAAATATATCTTTCCTCATGAATGTAGATCCTTACTGGACACAAGGAAGCAATGGCTAAATCAGAATTCTGCAAAGATAAGGTTTATGTGCTTTGACAGTATTTATTTAATAACACTGAACTGGCTTTAGAGGAGGTAAATAATAAGACATGATATCTTCTCTGAGAGTTCAAAATCTCATTAGGGTAAGCCATATGATTTTAATTTGATATAATAAGGCTTCTAATATGAACAAGAGTGTTTCAGAGTTAGCAAAAAAAGAGAGTAAGACAATAAAATATGCTTTTTAAATTTTTTCCTCATTATATTTTCTTCAGTTTAAATCATAGTTCCACCATTATCAAAACAAAATGGTTCAAAAAGATATGAAAGCAAGATGCTCCTGGTGTTCAAGAGTAGAATTGCATCTGCTTAAATCAATGAATTAGGAGAGTTTTCAACATTGCTGTATTTTGGTTATAATGGGCAACAATTTTCAATTACACATCATGCTTAAAATGGATGAGAATGGAAGAAAATCCTTTGTTGTTGTGGCATTGGTCATTTTAGCCCCTAAGTGTAAAGTCTGTTAATTCCCCCAAGTATCCCAGATTTGCCTTCCTTTCCATTCTGCCCTCTAACCCCCACTCCGGCCACTTTCTATTAAACCTGCCATTTTTTCCTCACATTTTTCTTTCCTTACAGTCCTCAGATTCCAACCAGATGTAAAACTGGAGAACTGAGTTGGGTCTAACCCAGGTAGGAACTGCTTCTCATCTTGCTTGAAAGTGAAAACAAAGAAAGCTTTAATGTTTCCATAACTTAAAATCTCTCCACATCTTTCTACTGGCCTAATACAGACTCTTAAAATTACCAATAGCAGCAAGAACAAAGAGCTCAGACTGATAACAAGTGGGGCAGGGAGAGAGAGGGAGGGGGAGAGGGAGCCACCACTACTCCCAGAGGGGCTGGACCCTCCAGGGGGAGTGGCCATGGCCGTGTCATGGATGAAGTCCCCAGGCTGTGAGTCTGTTTTAGTTGTGGAGATTTTCACATGCTGTGTTTAAGATACAAAACCTGTAACCTGCAGAAAGAGGGGAGCTTGTGGACAGGCCTGAGTGATCCTAAGTGATATGAAGAGCCTGTGGTAGGACCCGTCTACTCAGGAATAAGACTGTGTGAAGGGCTAGACAGGGTTGATGCTTTTTCCACCTCCTGTTGTTTAGGGAGGTGGCAGAGGACATGCCGGATGATGGAGCAACTGAGGACTAAAATGAGCCAGCCAAGTGGTGTGCTGTGAGGTTGGCGCCAGTGTGGGTGGGTCTGAGGGAAGTGGGGATCTACTGTGTGGAAATTCCAAGGGCAGGCAGAGTGAGCAGGTGGAGCTGTTGAGTGGGACTGGACTGTCCTGGGGTTTGGCTGATGCACGTGCAGGCACATGGCATCTCTCCTGCACAGCTGTGCCTTTCTAGCCTGGGGAGGCATGGCAGCCCCCAGAGAGAGCAGGGCTGGGAGTCCTCGTGGTAAGCTCTAGGTTTCTATGGGGCATGCTTTCAGGGGAAAAGCATGGAGTGCAACTTAGACATCAGACTCCCTCTGGGAATTTGCAGGTGTGACACTGTGGCTGGCCGAAAGTTGTGACTTTCCAAAGACCTGTGTGGATTTTGCAAATTAGAAAGGTAAAGCTTAAGCAGGAGGGAGCTGTTCTAGGCAGCACACGTTTTCCTGTGCGATCCATAATTAGATGAACAAGCACAAGATATTCTTAAAAGAATCAATGAAATCATGATGCCAACATCCAAAATAATGTTCTTTATTGACTCTTCATTCTCAAGTGTTAAAACTGCTTTTACATCTACCCACCCCCCACTTCATCCTTATAAAAGAGACAGGACAAGGTTAAGGTAATTCAGAGAAGCAAACAAACAAACAACAAAACTAATGGAAGATAGGAGAGATAGCCTAAAAATTGGTTGCTGTGGAGTAGACTAGGCTCAGGTCCAAAGCCAAGGCAGAGGCTGCCCCTGGGTCATCTTTGCCCTTTTCTTGGCTTCCCTGTGTCTCTGGTATTTCTTCCTCCAAGGCAGAATTGTCAGTCAGTCTCCAGGATACCGGGGGAAGTTTTTGTTCTTTTCTGGCTAACTAGGTTTGAAAACTTTTGACCACTCTTGCCCCTGGTCTCATCTATTTCATTTCTTTGGGAAATTTAATGTGTAAGTAGCTGAACAAGGTGTACCCTTTTTCCATCAGTGCCTTTTTATCCAGAAGGCAAGAGCCCTGTAAAGTTTTGGGTGCTCCGGCCTTCTGTCCTGCCTAGGGAGCTGCAGCTACATTGTGGCAAGAAATCTGCTGATTTCGCAATTCATACTTAGGCTTGGTGTGGAAGGTCTGGATTGGTGTGGAAGGTATGGATACTTGGAAGGTGTGGATTGGCTTTGACTGTTTGTTGAATTTTTCTGATTCTCATAGTATATGTTTCCTTAGTCGGTCCATTGAGATCCTTCAAGTAATGAGAATGTGGAGGTAGAGATGTCACTATCGTAGGCTCCTCATAATCACATATGAATATTGTACAGATCCAATAACTGTTCCCTTCACTGTTGAGCGATGGCTCCATCGGTAATGGATTAGTGAGTTTTGTAATAGTATGTTTATTCCTAGTGCTTTTATTGTCCCTTTACTGTCCTAAAGCTGTTTCTAACCACAGTGTCAAAGAGGGCGTATTGTGCAAGCCAATCGTTTTTGCTTTCTACTCGTTTATTTAGTAGAGGATGATATTGCTGATGTAGGAATATGATATTTTTCTAAGGGATTCTAGTATCCAGGCTATTCTTATAGAGCCCATTGGAGAGAATAAATGGTATATACCTATTAATATTTGTTTGAACATTTTTTCAGGTACACAAAATCTTTGCTTTGTCAAGTACTGATTTATGTGGTTGGCTTGAGAAAAGTAGGTTGTTCAGGGCTTAAATGCTCCTGTGAGTTTATTATGCATAAAATCCTGAGATTTAAACATCTTATTGAAGTGGTTCCATGATCACGCAAAGCAAGTTATTCTTGGCTGCCTATGAAGAAAGTAAAACACATTCTTGGTCTATTTCTTTTATTCCTACCTGATGTCATCCTTAAATTGTACAATATCCTCAAACCAGGAGGTTGCAACTAATTCCAAACAAACTTTATTGGGGACTTTCCTTCCTGCAGACATTTCCTAATGCAGAATGCACTATAAACATCCTCAGGGCTCCAGACAAGAGGTGCTTCTAACCTTTGGTACTCACTGCAGACAGCCAGCCTTGTTCTCCTACGCACGACTGCCGGTCAGAGCCCTGCCTTCCCCCTGCAAAGCCTCGCAAGGCATGCTGAAGGACTACCCTACAGCAGACTGAACAGATGAGTGCCGATACACTGGAGAAATAAACAGAAGGGAAAATGGCACATTTTCTGGGAGACATTCAAAAGCAGTTGGGTTGCTAGGGAGGCAGAAAGCATATAAACCTTTTTAGGTCCCGATTTCTATTTGGATATCCGAATGAATCCAGTTGAATTCATGGTATAAGTGTAAAATAAATGAAAAATTTTTAAAGGAAAAAGAAATTGTTGGTGTGTGTTGCCCCACCCCCTGCCAAGTTCAACATTCTTTGGGTTCCAAGTTTTCACTGTCATAAATCAAACTATATGATCCCTTCAGATAGTCTACATTCAAGACTTTTTTTTATTCTTTGTAAATACTTCAAATTTACATTAACAGAAGCTGCAATGGCATGTCAACCTACTTCTCAATGAGGATTGTATTTAGGCTTAACAGGATAGTCATGGTATGTTAATTGAATTCTGATGCACCGTAAAGAAGACATTTATGGAGGTTCACCCACAAGGCACCAAAGTATGTTTTTAGTCTAAGTTGGGCATCTTGCTAGTTTGCAGATTTTTCTGCAGAAAGAAACAGTTCTTCGGGGTTAATAAAATGATTATTTTGCTGAGATTCACTTGAATGCAATAGTTAAAGTATTCATGATTTACCATTGAGGTTTATGGTTGTGTTGAAGAGATGGGTGGCAATGGGTTTCAGGTCAGCAAACAATGAAACTTCCAATGTCTGTTTAGAAATCAACTCCATTTCCTTAGAGTTTTAGATGACTGGTTTCCTTACATTTAAGTTTTTGGAATATGGGTCTATTAGGTAATTTTAAAACTCTGACATTGATGGAATACTTTTATTCTTATCAATTTTCAATGTATTCCTTATTAAGAAATGCTACAATTTAAGAGTGTTTCCTTTAAATCAACCCCTGTCATCAAGACCCACTGTGTGCCTCCTTCCTGAGCCCTTTGTCCTTCACCATGGTTATGGGTACAAGTTATGGGTACGCCTATTGTTTTGAGACCCTATACTTCTCCTAATTTCTTTCTCTTTTTGGAAATAAATTATTAGAACCCTCTTTTTTCTTCTGTCTCCTATCATTTTATCCCTGTGG
>CM053408.1:4684252-4730673 GCA_028644305.1 Xerus rutilus | reverse complement strand
GAAAATTTACATTTTCCTCCTGCCGGATGGCTCCTTCCAACAGGATCGTCTGCACAACAGCTCCTTCTGATGCCAGTACTCTATTCCCTCAACTGCAGCTTGGCAGCAGCCAGGTCTCAAATTTCAACCACATGTATTTCAAAAAATCAAAAGGCCCTTATTTGGCACTTTAGTCACATATCTTTAAAAGCAGTGTTTGTGCGTCAGATTTAAAAATAATTGAAAACAGGGGTTTCAGAAAACCAAACTTTTCTTCCAAGATGTTTCAGCTTCAACTCATTCCAGAAACATTGAAAGCAACAGAATGGAAACAAGAATAGAAACCACATACAGCCTGCAGCATAATATACTGACAGGTTGGCAGAAATGGGCTCATGTGTACTCTGCCCCGGGCCGGGTGCAGACCCTTGTAGTGCCTGGTCCCCTGGGCTCAGTAGCCTGCCTGAAAACTGCCCTAGGGCTCTGCAGGTCTCAGAGTGAGTGGAGGTTCCTGAGGTCATTTTCTTTAAACCTGAATTCATATCCAGAGATGGGAACATATGTAGAAGTTTTAGGTTAGCTATTCAATATTAAAAATCACATTAAAAACTATATGCATATATATTTCATGTTCACAATTGATTTTCCATTCCTTGGATTTGCCTTTTCTGGGGGAGGGATTCTTGCATCATGTTCTGTCACAACCCTGACATGATCTTTGGAGGCTGTGTCTTCTCCAGCAGCATGGCGGTTTGGAGCCCTATTTCAGTTTTGAGGATTTTTCAAACTGACCTAATCAAGTGAAAACAGCACTATATAATTGTGTTAAAATCTATTCTTTTGTGTTTGTTAGTTTTAGGATTTTTAGTTGAAAAGAGCCTGGGTGCTTTTAGGAAAAAAGAGGCCTTGTTATAAATGTAGAGAAAAGCAGTTGGCAGGAGGTGCCCTGAAGAGCCACAGGAAGTGCCACCTGGACTCTGCACAGTGGTATTGTGCGGTGGTCCCCAGGCCAAGGAGCACCCACCGCCTCTTCCCAGAGGAGCCCAGGGAACCGCCCTCTGCCTGCACACAGAATAGTGATGTACCAAAAGAATAAATAGAGACCCCTTAATATTCACGTAACTTTGCTTTCACTCTAATGTTACATCTGAAAACCTTTTGCATAATTAAGAGTATAAAATATCTGTTACTCTCATGCAAGCTTTAGTTCAGATTGAAGTACTAATTTACTAATTTCTTCTATTCTTTCTTCATCCTATGCATTATCCACACTAAGTATATTCACCTGTGCCAAAAACCCGCTTGACGTTCCACTATCAGCTCACAACCTATCACTGAATTAATATCTTCCAACCAATCACATGCAATCTCTTTACCTTAAAGGGAAGGCTCTTTACAACTTTATATTTGTCATGCAAATTCTTTTTCTACTTTTTTTAAAAATTGAATTTATTTTTAACTGGCAAATAATAATTTGCCAGTTAAAATATATACTTAGTACAATGCACTGTTTTGATTATGTGTAGATTATCAAAAGATTCAGTCAAGCTAATGAACATATTCATCACCTCATGTTTATGAGGAGAGAACATAAAAAATCTGTTTTAGCAATTTCAAAACACAGGGTGGATTATTAATTGTGGTCAGCCTTGCAATAGATCACTGAAACTTACTTTCCTACTGAAGCTCCTATGCTTTGATCAACGCCTTCCCTTTCTTCATTCCTCCCAGCCTCTAGCAGCCCCTGCTTAGTTTGCACTGTGTTTCTTTGAGATCAACTCGTTTTAGATTCCACCTGGCAGTGAGATCACACGGTGTTTGTCTCAGTACCTGGCTTATGTCACTTTGGTAGGCATCTTCCAGTTCCACCCAGGTTGTTGCAAATAACAGAATTTCCCTCTTTTTTAAGGCTGTGTGGTATCCCATTATTTATAATACCACGTTTTCTGTTTTCCTCCTCCTGTTGATGTGCATTTAGGTTGCTTCTGGACCTTGGCTATTGTGAATGACGGTGAGCTGAATGTGGAATGCAGGTATCTCTTGTACATATCAACTTGAGTTTGTCTGGATATATACTCAGGAGTGGGATTGATGAGTGATACGGTGATTCTATTTTTAGTTTTTTGAGGAACCTCCATAATGCTTTCCAAAATGCCCGTACCCAGTTTACACTCCCACCAGCAAGGCTACCCTCTGCACACCTCACCTATCATTTGTCCTGATGATGATAACCATTCTAGCAGGCATGGGGTGATATCTCACTGTGGTTTGCATTTCCCTGATGATTAAAGATGGAGTCCTTTTCATAGATCTGTTGATTATTTGTACTTTTTTTTTTTTTGAGAAATATTTGGTCAAACGCTTTGCCAATTTTAAATCAGGTTAGATGTTTTCTTGCTGTTGAGTTGAATTCTTCATATATTTTGGATATTAGCTCCGTGTCAGATGTAGTTTGCCAATATTTTCTCACAGTCTGTGGGTTGTCTCTGCTCTTGGATAGTTGTTTCCTTTGCTATGTAGACGATTTTTAGTGTAATGCGATCCCATTTGTCTATTTTCAATTTGTTGCCTGTGCTTTTTAGAGTAGTTTTCAAGAAATCATTGCCCAGACCAATGTCACAGAGCTTCCTCCCTATACTTTCTTCTAGTAGAGTTATATGATCAGGCCTTCGTGGTAGGTCTTTTATTCATTTTAAGTTGATTTGTGTACAGTGCGAGATAAGGGTACTGTTTTATCCTTCTACGCGTGGACATTCAGTTGTCTGATACCAGTTATTGAGGAGACTATTCATTCCCCAAGGTGTGTTCTTGGCATCCTTGTTGAAAATCAGTTTAACTATAAATACTCGTACTTGTTTCTGGGCTTCCTGTTGTGTTCCATTGTGTGATGTGTTTGTTTCCATGCTGGTGCCACGCTGTTTTGATTACATTCTGAAATTAGGGTTGTGATGCCTCTGGCCTTGTTCTTTTTGCTCAAGATTGCCTTGGTTAAAAAGCAATGGCCTTGAGCCGGGCGCGGTGGCTCAAGCCTATAATCCCAGCACTCTGGGAGGCTGAGACAGGAGAATTGCGAGTTCAAAGCCAGCCTCAGCAATGGCGAGGCGCTAAGCAACTCAGTGAGACCCTGTCTCTACATAAAACACAAAATAGGGCTGAGGATGTGGCTCAGTGGTCGAGTGCCCCTGAGTTCAATCCCTGGTACCAAAAAAAAAAAAAAAAAAAAGCAATGGCCTTGTTCTTTTTGCTCAAGATTGCCTTGGTTAAAAAGCACTGTTAGAAATAGTACTAATTCATACTACTGTAAAACATACTTAGGAGCAAATTCAACCACAAAGATGAAATATCTGTATGCTGAAAACTAAAATATTGATGGAAGAAATTGAAGACACAAATAAATGGAAACATAACACATGTTCATTGATTAAACAGATTCATATTGTTAAAATGCTCACACAGTGCAAAGAGATCTGCAGTTAACGCATGTCCCACCAAGGGTCCACTGTCATTTTTTTTATGACAATACAGAAAAAAATCCTTTCCTGTCTTTAAGCAGAGCATATTGCAAAGAGAAGGGATTTCAACTTGGAGCGGAACTGCCATTTGACCATACCCAAAGGACTTAAATCAGTACGCTACAGTGACACAGCCACATCGATGTTTACGGCATGGCTCAGTTCACAATAGCTAAACTATGGAACCAAAACTAGATGACCTTCAACAGATGAATAGATAAAGAAACTGTGGTATATATACACAATGGAATATTACTCAGCTTCAAATAAGAATGAAATTAGGGCATTTGCAAATAAATGGATGGAGCTGGAGAACATCACGCTAAGTGAAGTAAACCAATCCCCAAAACAAAGGCCAAATGTTTTCTCTGATAAATGGATGCTGATCCATAATGGCAGGGTGGGTGTGGGTAGGGAAGAATGAAGGAACTTTGGATTGGGCAGAGGGGAGGGAGGGGAGAGGTATGAGGGTGGGAAGGACGGTGGAATTAGATGGACATTATTACCCTGTTTACATGTATGACCACACGACTGGTGTGACTCTGCACCATGTTCAGCCCGAGGGTTGAGAGAGAGGTTGTGCTCCATTTGTGTGCAGTGTGTCAAAATGTATTCTAGTGTCATGTGTAACTAATTAGAACAAATTAAAATTTTTTCTTTTAAATTAAAAAAATTTTTCTTCTACCAAAGAGGGGGCACATTTCAGAATTTGGGAGATCAAAGGTGAACTGTCAACTCATCACGTATTAATTTGTTCTGAAATTCTAGAAAAATAATATTTATAAAATGGCTGTGTCCCTATATCTAGAGTGATTATATTTCTACATGGAAAATTCATAGAAAACCATTTTGAAACCTGTGACATGGCATGCTAGTGTTTCCTCAAGAGTGTCAGAACATGAATTCTGTTTTTTTTTGTCTTTGTCTTCTGAAAAAGTCGTCCCACGATCACACATGTCTGTTTGAACTCCAGTGACACAGTTCTTCAGCCACTGACTTGGGTTCACTTAATTTCTTTGTGGAACAAATTTCAGTTTTAAAATTTGTAAAATGGAAATGACTCAGTGGCTCCCTCAGAGAGTTACATGAGGATTCAAAGAATTAATATTTGAAGAATATTTGAAGGATTCATATTTGAAGAGCTGGTGTTAGAAGAGGGCCTCCTATAGAGGAGCTGCTAGATGAGAGGCCACCAAATAAGCACACCCTGCATCCAACAAGGTCAAGTAGGCTTCCTTACTTTAGGAGTACTAGCAGGTGGGCACTGACGCTTTCTAAGAGAGAATATGATAGACTGCATCCCTCAAAACGATTTGCTAAAGGAAACTTGCTTTTAAAGAGTACTTTGAAAAATGTTGAACTTTACTAATAGTTCAATTTCTTTTTAAGAAACAGTTACATTTTTTGCAGCCTAACTTCCTGGTAGGGAATGAACATGCATATTGGCAACGTCTGACTAATTTCCATCACATTTGCAACATTCCTCATGTTTATTATTTTTTAGAACAGTTTTAGGTTCACAACAATACTGAGCAGATCGTGAGGAGGGCACCCATATTTCTGTGTCTCTCACTTGGACTCCTTCCCCTATTATTGGGGTTCAGCATTGTTGTGGTGCTTTTACACCACCGTGAATGCTCTGTGTGCTTCACGGTGTCCTAGCCCATAGCTGACATTAGCGCTCGCTCTGGGCATTGCTATTCTGTTGACTTTAACAAACTTATTAAGAACCTGTTTCCACCACTGTCATATCGTGCAGAATGGTTTCACTGTCCTAAAAATCTATGCTCTGCTGATTCTCCTTACCTGTGCCAACCACGGATCTTCTCACTGCACCCATAGTTTGAGATGTTCCTCACAGTTATGTAAGAAAGAGTAGGAAAGTTTGGCATTTTCAGAAATGTCATAGAGTTGGAATGTGACAGTGTATAACCTTTGAGAAGGATTAACTTTTGAGATTGATTTCCTCCACACAGTAAGGGGGTTTACTTTTCCTTCTTGTCATTTCATGCCTCGCTAAGCTCCCAGTATTCTGTTTTCTGATCTACAATAGTTCATTTGTCTAGTCACTGACTAAAGGACATCTTGGTTGTTTCTATCTTTTGGCAATTACAATAAAGCTGCTGTAAGTGTTCATGTGCAGATTCACGTGTATGGGGGTTTTCAATTTATTTGGGTAAATACCAGGGAGCATATTCTAAGAGTTTGTTTTTATTTTTAATGTCAAACCCTTTTTCACAGTAGTTGTACCATTTCACATTTCTACTGGCAACAAATGAGAGTTTATACCCTCACCACCATTTAGGTTTTGGCCAGTCTGAGGTATGCATGGAATCTCATTTTTGCTTTTACCATTCCTAATGACACATGGTGTTAAACATCTTTTCACGTGCTTACTGGACATCTGGACATCTTCTTCAGTGAGGTTTCTATTCAGGTCCTTTGCCAATTTTTAAATCAGGTTTATCTTCTCATTGTTGAGCTTTAAGAGTTATCTGTATGTTTTGGATAACAGTCTTTAATCAGATATACTTGTTGCACGTACGTTTTCTGTCTCTGGATTGCTTAATCACTCTCTTGACAGCATCATGCTGTTTCAGAGCAGAAGATTTTAGTTATAATGAAGACAACTTTACAATTCTTTCTTTTGTTTTTATGTCTTTAGTGTTATATCTAAAAAGGTGTTGCCATACCCAAGATAATCTAGTTTTTTCCTTACATTATTTTTTAAGAGTTCTATATGTTGTTTTTACATTTAGATCTGTGATCTACTTGGAGATGTTTTTGTGAACACTTCATTATTGTGTAGATTTTTTTTTTTTTTTTTTTGCAAATGAGTGTCCAGCATCATTTGTTGAAAAAGACCATGTTCCTCCATTGTGCTACATTTCTTCCTTTGTCAAAGATCAGTTGACTGTACTTATGTCCATCAGTTTCTGGGTTCTCTACTCTGTTTTCTTGATCTATTCTGTTTATTCTTTTGCAAATGCTACCTTGTCTAGATGACTGTAGCTTCACAGTAATTCTTGACATGAGGTAGTGTCAGTCCTCCAAATTTGCTTTTCTCCTTTGATACTGAGTTGGCTCTTTTGAGTCTTTTGCTTCTCCATGCAAACTTCAGAGTCAGTTTGTCAATATCCATAAAACAAAGTACTGGGATATTGATTATGTGTTGACTGTATGGATCAATTTGGAAAGAACTGATACCTTAATAATCAACATTTTGTATTCCTGTCTTTAAACACAGAATACATCTTCATTTACTTTGGTGTTCTCTGAAATCTTACATCATAGTTTGTAGTATTCCTCAGATAGATCTTATACATATTTTGTTAGATACATATCGGTGTATTTAATTTTTTGGGTGCTATTATAAATGGTAACGTGTTTTTAATTTCCAATTTCAGTTTTTCATTACTGTTATATAGGAAAGTAGCTGAATTTTGTACATTAATCTTGCACCCTGCAACTTTGTTATTATTGTATTCATTCCAGAAGTTTTTCAATGATTATTTTAAATTTTCCACATAGATAATCATGTCATCTATGAACTAAGATAATTTTATTTCTTCCTTCTCAATCTGTATGCCTTTTGTTTCCTTGTTTCTGTCTTATTTCATTAGTTCAACTTCTAGTATGATGTCATAAAGCCATGGCAAGAAGTGACAGTCGTGCCTTGTTCATGACCTCAGGGGGATGCTTCAGGGTTATTCCCGTAAGTGTGACATGACCTTGAGGCTTTTTTACTGGTTCTTTATCAAGTTTCAGCAATCCTCCTCTTTTCCTAAAGTGCTGTTTTGATCATGGATAGGTGTTGAACTCAAATAATTTTTCCGTATCTTTTGATATGATCATGTGATTTTTCTGCTCTTGCCTGCTGATGTGATGGATTACATGATTTGATCTCAAATGCTGAACTAGCCTTTCATATCTGGAATGAAGCCTACTTTGTCATGGTGTGCAGTTCTTTTAATACAATGATGGATGCAATTTTCTAATGTTTTGTTGTGGATATTTGTATTCATGTTCATGAGAGATGTTGACCTGTAGTTTTTTCTCATTTTTGGTAACACATTTACGTGGTTTTACAATTAAGGAATGCTGGCCTCCTAGAATGAGTTAGGAAGTAACCCTCTGCTTCTATTTTTTTGGAGATTATATTATAGAGAGTTGTTATAATTTCTTCCTTAAATGTTTGGTAGATATCACCATTGAACTGGGACCTCTGATTTTTGTTTTGTTCTGTTATTAATCATTGATTCAATTTCTTCTCTACAAAGAAGGCAGCCTTACTGTCTTTCAGCTATGATCAGAGAGCAGAATTCCATGCATAGGGACCCAAAAGGAGTCAAGTCCATCTGAATGTCCCACAGCAGATCAGAAAAATTACATAGTTCATTTCCCCTTTCTCTGTCTTTTTCATTTGCCTTATATTTTCTATTAAAACTGCAATTTTTCCATATTGCAGTTTTTTCTTGAAAGACATTAAATCTCTCTAATCTTGACACAAGGAAAGGAAATTTGTATAGAATTTATGTAATTTAATCAATTAAAATTTTGATTAATTGGTATCTTTTTTGCTTTTGAAAGCTTTCATTGAAGGGTTTTATTGGAGAAATGTATAACAAAGTGCAAAATAAAACACTATATACAGGACTGGGATTGCAGCTCAGTGGCAGAGCGCTTGCCTTGCACGTGTGAGGCAGTGGGTTCAATCCTCAGCACCACATAAAAATAAATAAATAAAATAAAGATATTGTGTCCATGCACAATTAAAAATTTTTTTAAAAAATAAAATAAAACACTATATACATTATAACTTATAACATACAGTGAAATTAACATTTTGATCTATGTTGTACACTTGAACTACCATTAGTGTTTCTTTTTTGAGCAAATTTTTAACAGCTGTCACTCTGGACATAAAGACTGAAATGCATTGGGTGATTTCAGCATGCCTCTTTTGGTTATCTTAAACAGCTCATAAGTACCCTTGGTTAAGATATTAGTCTGGCTACTGTAAACATTAGGATTATCTTTAACCTATATATATAAATTTTTTTTCCTGGTATCTTTATAGGTTTTTGAAACACAATAGACTTATGGAATCTATTCAATTTTGTTAGCCAACATATTTTAGCTAATAAAAAGAGCCTGGAAAATTCCTTATGTCACAGATGTTTTTCTTGTGGTCTTTTATCATTTGATTTATCAAGTTAGGAGGTATCAATCTGCTAAGCCAATAGAACTTGAGAGAACAATGTCATTTTTCTTTACAAATAAGCTGGGCTTTAAAATTTTGTCTTCATAGAAAAAATGTGACCAGACCTACTCTAAATCTGAAAGGACACGTACTTTATCAGTCTGAAAGTTGTGTAACATCAAATATTTAACATAAGCCTGATTTTTTTGGAGGGAGGTAGCATTCTTAGTTCATTTTTATTTTTTCTTGACATCTTAGGCATATCATAAATCTGACAGATTTTTCTATGTAATTATATTTAAAGACAAAATTTTGACCTATACCCTTTACTTTTGGGGTTCTGAATATTTTTTTCATATTATGCTATTTAGTGATGAGGCTTATTAAAGGAACTTTAAAACGTATCAATACTTATGTTACTTATCAATGAAAACAAATGATGTCATTTGCTTCTTCATGTCAGGATTATTTCCAAATAATAGCATGTAAAGATAGACGAGATCTAATATTTGACTAGCTCATGGGGTTATCTATGTCTCAATCTTTAAGACCTCTTCTTCTCACTTGATAAAATATTATAACACACTTGTGTTTCTTTTCACTGGAGGTGATGGAAAAGAAGAGAGAGAGAAGAAAAGGAGTGAGACAATTTCTCTTGAGGTAGAAACTCTTACAAGATAAAACTACACGTATACAGAGTTTGTCAACAAGATGCGATTCTCTGCACATGGACAAAGAAAAAGAAGCTAAATTGATTTGCAGCAGAAAGATTAGTGCTATTTGGCTACCTGGCAAGCCAGAGAAGGAATTGTTCTAGAGAATTTCTAAGAAGAAATTATCAACATTGGGCTGACATTATGTGATATTAAATTTGTTGTTGTTTGTGGCCCCATCTTACGATATAAAATTGTATCCATTGCTTCTCATTTTTGGCTTTAGCTGGTGATGCCAAGGAGAGGGAAGAGGAAGGACTTTACCCAGCAGAGTGGCCTGGTGTGCACAGGGACAGTAAGCCAGGATGGGAAATGCATATGAGTTGAATGATCAGTGACTTCCTGGCATTGTGGTGGCAGTAGGAAATGGTGATGGGGAGCTCTGGTACCAATGCTCAAGGATACGCACCGCCTGTGAGTGAGCAAGCTGAAACAGGGACTCCCTTGTCCAGTGTAGAGGGTGACCAGAATTATGCCAGGCCCATGTTACCCTCTGGTTATGAGCAGGAGCAGGACAGGCACTCCGAGTTGGTTCTTCAGGAGTCACACCGAGTTTTAAACTCAAAGGACTCACAAAGGCCAACAAGTACATGAGGAGACAAATTGCTGTCAATGATCATCAGTATAAACAATTAGAGCATGTGGGCCAGCAAGGACATCAGATGTTGGACATGTTAACATCATAATATACAAAATATAGTCAATCAGTCAATCAATGGACAACAAAAATGAGCACGCAACAGAAATGGAATTTTGAATGAACTAATGAATAAGAAAATATATATAAAGCCATTCTTTATTCTTAATTTTCTTAGAAATATTTCCTTAATTCTATTTATTTTGCTTTCATGTTTATTTATAAATTTACTGATTTTGGAAGGTATTTAGTTTCTCTGCACCATGAAAGTTCAGGTGTTAGTAGAATCATATTGTTCGTGATCTTCACACCTTATCTTTTTCCTGGTTTGGTAGACTAATGATTATGTTTTTATAGTTAGCCACGATGACTATAAGTGATACTGGAACTCCTTCCTTTGCCTCTAATCTGAGTCTCGGTCCTCTTCCGTGGAGGATGAAGACATCTTTCCCTTTATATCTTTCCTTCCCATCACAATTCTATCTCTGTTAACTGTGTTGGTATTTTAATGTCAACAAAGTTTTTAGCATTTAGTCTGTTCTGTAACCAAAATTAATTTTAATTGTATATATTTATCACATAACAATGTTTTTAAAAATCTGTACACATTTTAGAATAATTAAATCAAGCTGATTAACACATGGATTACCTCATACAACATTTTTTTGTGATGGGAACAGTTCACATCTATACTTTTAGCAATCTTAATGAATACAACATACTGTGATATTATCACCATGCTGTACACTGTTGTCTGTTAAATCTCTTGAACTTATTCCTCTTCTTGAACTAAAATTTTATATCCTATGACAAGCAACTGCCAAATCCCTTCTTCTCCTAGACCCTGGTAATCACTAGTATAGTATAAACTCAACTATTTTTAGATTATGTATATAGGTGAGATCACAGAATACTTGTCTTACTGTTCATATAACAAAATGTTCTCTGGGTTCATCCAGGATTGCCTTCCGTTTAAAGGCTCAGTAGCACTCCATTGTGAATACCGTGAACATTTTCTTTATCCATCCATCTGTTGGTAGTCATGTAGGTGGATTGAATATCCTGGTTACTGTGCTCATACTTCAGTGAACAAGGAGATGCTGAGATCCTTCTGTATGTGGTCCTTCCTTCCCTCTGGGTATGTACCCAGCAGTGGGTTCCTGGGCTTTTATTTTTTATTTTCGGAGGACCCTCTGTACTTTTCCGGTAGGATTGCACTAATTGACCAATAATTTTAAGGTTCCCTTCTTGCCACACCTTCCCAGCACTTGGTGTCTTGTTTTTCTTGATACTGTCCATCCAGCAAATGTGAGGTGGTTTCTCCTTTTGGTTTTGATTTGCATTTCCCTCATGATCAGTGATGCCGAGCATCTTTCACAGACCTGTTGGCCACTTGTATTTCTTCTTTTCAGAAATGTCATATGTTTTTGCACATTTTAAAATGAAGTTATTTGTTTTCATACTATAAGAAATTTGTTGATGTGTTTCATCATTTGTTATTTGACTTCTTAAATATTTTGGGTTTGAACTCCTCAGATATGTTTCCTATTCTCCTTATCTTTTTCCTGGTTTGGTAGACTAATGATTAGTTCTCTCTTGTTCTACCAACACACAGTGGCCTCTACAACCTCCTCGTTCTGCTGACAACGCTGTTGTCAAGGGTCATGTCAGTCCTGAATATTTTGGGTTTGAACTCCTCAGATATATTTCCTCCTTTTCTTCGCCTCCAGGTAGTATATGTATTGTCATATAAGGGGAACCTGTGCTATGATAAACTGAAAAAAAGATCTTAAAGCTTTAGAAGCTGATCACTCTGAGAATTAGCCAAAGATTATACTTTATATCTCTTTATCTCTTACTGTTATTTATTTATGTTTTCTGGAAGCAGAATTTATCCCAAATCCATACACACTTCCTCTCCTCTTTACCCACCTGTTGTATGGGGATGGGGGGAGTAGCTCAGAAAAAAGTAACGGATATTTTTCCAAAAAGATTTTGCCTTAGCATTCATAAAAGTGGGTAGAAAATGGTAAATATATATTCCATTACAGTTTGAAAATTTTCCTTACCTATCCAAGACTTAAAAAATTGTAAATACTTACAAAAAGTCACCATTTTAACCACATTAAGTGTGTAGTCTGGTGGCATTAAGTGCAACATTCACCAGAATGTCTTCAGATTTGCAAACTGACACTCTGTACCCATTAAACTATTCCCGATTGCCCCCCCTTATCCTTTGGGAGTAGATATCCATTCTACTCCTAGACTACTTTTGGACTCAGTTTCTCTTTCACTTAATAAGAAAAAGGGTCTACCGCTGACCAGTGGAATATGGTCTTGTTGCATATAGATTTGCGTTTGTTGTAGAGAAAGGTATCAGAAAATGAGTTTGGAGAAAGGAAAGGGGTGGAGACACAGTGGGTGTGGGCCTCCTACCACAGGAATCAGCAGCCCCGACACAGATGGCCTGATCGTTCCTCATCCAGAAGTTGGTGCTTCAAGCCATTTCCATGTCATGTCGTTGACTGCTGGCCGGTCACATGGCTTCCCGCTGTCGTCCACAGCTAGGCTTCTCACAGTCTCTTCCCTGCTCCATGCCCTGAACAAGCCCATCCATGCTGAGGAGTCTGGGCAGGGTCACGTACGCACCTTCCATGTCCCCTTCCTGTACCATCACAGTCCTGGCAAAAACTTCAGGTGTTTGCCATGACCATGGATTGAAGCCTCCACTTTGGAGGACCTGGTGCCTTCACGTTTGGCCTGGCTATTATGAGTAAGACAGAAACTCTCCTGGCTCAGAAGAGTAGAGTGGTCATTGACATGAACTGCGCAGTGATTCCAGTCCCCAGGTAACATCTTGGGAGGAAGACAAGTGAATGGGAAGAGACCTCTGCATGGAGGAACTCAAGGACATCTGTGACTTCTGTCACTGCTCTGAGTTGGTGTGGGCTGACTGCCTCCCCCAGGGGACACAGCATGGGGCTTGGTCCTTACTCAGTATGGTGATGTTATGAAGTGATGGGACCTTTAGGATGGGGGCCAGCGTGCTCCGGCTTCCTGCGTGCTGAGATGAGCTGTGCTCTTGCATGCTGTCCTGCCACCATGAGGCCATTTGTCATGACCTCGACAGAGCCAAGCTGATGACACTGTGCCTTTTAACCTCCAGAACAATGAACTAAACAGACTTCTGTATAAACTAGCCTCAGGTATTTTATTATAGTCACAGAAAATGGACTAACACAATTACTTAATTTAAAATGATTTTAAGCAGTTACATATCTTAATTTCAAGAGATTTTCTTCTTTTTGTTCCTTTTTATAACATACTGATCTTTCTTTATAAACCTAATGTTACTCAGCCTTAAAGAAGAATGAAATTATGGCATTTGCTGGTAAATAGATGGAACTAGAGAATATCATGCTAAGTTAAATTTGCCAGTCCCAAAGAACAAAAGACCGAATATTTTCTTTGATATGCAGATGCTAATTTATAATAAAGGGTAGGGAATATAGGTAATTTGGACTGGACAGAGGGGAGTGAAGGGAGGGGAGGGGTCATGGGGTAGGAATGATAGTAGAATGAACTGGACGTTATCAACCTATATGCATATATGATTACATGACCTGTGTAACTCTACATCATGTACAACCAGATGAATGAGAAGCTATACCCCACATAAGTATGATGTGTCAAAATGCATTCTACTGTCATGTATAACTAACTAGAAGAAACAAATAAAAACTAAAAAGAAAAAAATCAATTACAGATTTTTAAATATTCTCTTTTGTGCCTTGAATTATATTGACCTTCCTGGGATTGACTGTTTATGTATGGCTTTCTCTTTTAAACTATTCCCATGCTTGAAAATCTTAGTTGTTTCTTTATATTGAAGGCATAAGAGTGAAATTAATTTTTTAAGGTGGCTCTAGCATTCTCTTGCTGTCTGATGATAGGATGCTGAAGTAGAAAGAATGATTAGTGGGGATCCCTGTGTTCTTAGAAGAATTAAGTCCACTATTGGGGTCTATTTTGGGTGAAAGGATACAGTGATAGCATCATATAAATGGCCCAACATATAAATCTGGGGAAACCTTGTCCATTTTGAAAGCCAACATTTCTCCCACATTAAAAAGTAAATTGCAGAATAAAGCTTTGCTTTTTTGCTTGGAAATAAGTCATGCTTAGATTGCTATTCTAAGAAAAGGATAGGACTGGACCAACTAGGCACCTCTGAAGTAGGGCCCATTCCCTACGATCCTACAGACACTCTGACCTCACATGCAGCCCTAGGAAGCATGCTCTAGGATGCCATTCCTGCTGTTGATTTCCTCAGAGAGAGTGCTTTGCTTTGCTTTCTTTCCTTGAGAAACACATTGGTCTTTCGTGTTCACCCAGGAGTCTCCTTCACATTCGCCTGACTTTTTGAGGTTGTGCTGAAAATCTGTAGAGACTCGGGAGGCTGACAAGGATGCTCAGGCCATTGTGAGCATGTTCTTCCTCGCTGCACCAGGAGCTACTCAGCAGAAGTCACTCTGCAAGCCTCTCCCTCACACAGCTTACAATGGCCGTGGTAGGCAGATTTTTTTTTAAAACTAAAATTACAAGTAGGAGTAATGAATAATCTGCAAGAGAAAATACAGTGTGCTTCAGAGTTACCCAACACGGGCAGGGAATCCTGTGGAAAGATGTAAGCAGATAAGTCAGAGATGGGTAGTTTAAGAAGCAATTCAGTAGAAAGAAAGCAGACGACAACAGTGTGGCCAGCGAAACGAGGATGTCGGAGAGGCCACCGTGTGTTGGTAGAACACGAGAGAGAAGTTAGTTGGCACTACAGGTGCCATAATTCTACATAAGCAAATGGCCCGTAGATTAGTCAGTTTTGTTCAAGGTTTTGATAGCTATTCCAAGAGTGACAGAAAGCTGTCGAAAGCTTGAGATCAGAGGAGCAGCAGGCAGCATGAAGGACTAGGCAGAGGGAGGAGAGCTTGGATATGTGGAGCTCAGTTAGGGAATCTCAGGATGTTCCTGTGGGAGCCTTCCTGAGGCCAAGGGTCATGTCAGTCCTGATAAAGACAAGTGGAAGGCTTTGGAGATATTTAGGGGAAGATTTAATAAGCTTGGTGACTTCTCGGTAGAAGGGAGGATTTCATATATATTGTATTTTCTATATAGTCTTTGTGTATACACATAGAGAATATAATATACATAGAGAATATATACATTCACATATATGAAGTTTATATATAATATGCATAGAGAATATATTATATATAATATGTATGAAGTTTATGTTTATATATACTTTCCTTGAGATCTTTGTAAGATCTAGGAGGAAAAATTAAGTTAGAAAGAATGATAATAGCTAAATGCTTATTGAGTATTAAATTATCTGCCAAATCCTAAGTGCTTCCTATGTATAACATAATCTAATCCTCATACTATATGGCAGGTGCTATTATTATACTATTTCACTGAGGAGGAAACTGAGGCCCAAAGTAAAGAAGCAAATCTCAAATTCATACACATAAGAATTGGTGGAATCAGGATTTACCTCTTGGCAATCTGGCTCTTGAGCCCATCTTTTTAAACCTTGAATCATATAGGTTTATATCATAATATAAATGTCTATTTATTATGTAGTCATAAAGTAGAATATATGTACCTAGAGAGGTTATTCCAGGCCTATATGTAGTACAGTCACCAAATAGAATAGACAAACACTTGATGAAATGTGCAGGTATTTTGACTGAAACGCCACAAAGTCAAGTTAACTAATATAGCCAGGCATGGTGTCGCACACCTATAATCCCAGCACTTAGGGAGGCTGACAGAGGAGAATCACAAGTTCAAAGCCAGCCCCAGCAACAGCGAGGCACTAAGCAACTCAGTGAGAGCCTGTCTCTACACAAAACACAAAATAGGGCTGGGGATGTGGCTCAGTGGTTGAGTGCCCCTGAGTTCAATCCCTGGTACCAAAAAAAAAAAAAAGTTAACTAATATAAGACTGTCCTATGTCTTGAGTAGGGTAGACTAAGTTATGAACAATAATAGCCTGGATGGGAAACCACCAACTTCTGGATGCACTGTGTATTTATTTGATGAAAGAAGAAGTGGAAAACATAATTCAAATAATCAGAGAATTTGCGCATGTGGCAGACTAGAGGTGGAGTGACCTTGGAGTAGATGAGGAGGTGAGAGGAGTCCGGGGAACCGTTGGAGTGCACATAGGACTCACATGTGTGGGTCCAGGCTTGCCAAGCACAGCTGTGCTCATTCTTATTTTAATCCCTTTAACGTGATTTAATGTGAATACAATCAAAACTTGTCTAAATAAATACACACGGTCTAATTTTGAAATTTGTGAACAACAGAATATTTTAGATGAAAATATCCATGTGCATATTCTCAAGAAAAATTTCGAGTCATTTAATGATGCCTGTGGCAGTTTTGAAAGTATGAACATAAATAAGGATTTAATTTTCTCACTCGAATATTTTCCTAATTTGATGAACAAGCTGAACAAGTTGAAATGACAGCCATTTAAATGATCTTCCAGAGAAGCTGAACGGGGACATCATGGCCATACTTTCCTTAGTGGTCTACATACAATTCATAATTAAAGCTAAGGTATCAGTGGTGCTCAGATTCTGCCATCCCAGAGCTGTAAAGAAAGGATGAACCAAATCAGGAGCCTTTGGGAGACTTAAGCAGAGATAATAATTCAGTCTCCAGTAGACTAAATCTGTTTATATACACGTGTAAGAACAGACGAGTCATGAGCATAAAAATATCACAGATGGAAAAAATGTAGGTGCTAAGGGGAAGAGGATTGACCTAGAAAGAACCGGTATACCCAAGTGTCCCTCATATTTCTAACAGACTTATCCTGGTTTTGTTCTTGTTTTGTTTTTTGACTTAAAATTAGTGATAGAAAAAAGGCGCGAGGAATATACCAAATCACCCACATGAAACCCACATTTGCATGGAAAAGCAAACAGGTCACTGGTGTGTGTTAGCTCTGAGCAGGATACTTGTGACTTGGCTAATGCCATTGCCAATCAAGAGTACTCACAAAATCAAAGTATTGAGAATCATTTTGTTAGTTATAACCAGTTAATAGTTACCCTAGATGTGTCAAAACATTAACATCATTATTTTGGGTGCTACTGCTCAGAAACACTCTCTCGCACATAAAATGGACGGATGCATGGACAGACACACACATGCTGTGGGAGACACTGCAGGTGTGGACAGGATTCCTTCTCGTGCCTGTGCCAGCTGTGCACATGCAGCGAGGGCTGATCCTGGTCTCCACATCAACAGGGACTCACCCACAGGGAGAGGAGCCGGGTCCTGGACGTGGTGGTGCTGGTGTTTCCACTGGTGCACTCCAAAGCCAAGGTGACTAAACTGTAAGCTGAAATTAAATTTACTGTCCAGACTAAATTTTCAGTTTGGAGTTGCAAGAAGAAATAGGCACTTAGTAAGTTTAATCATACATGAACTCTTTCTCTGACGATCGAGTTTAAAAATATCACTCAAGAGACTTCTATTTCATTTCTTTACTAAATCTACTTCCAAAGCATAGTTATTCAACATTTCTTTAGAACTTGGAGGTGAAAATTATTGGTCACCTCCTCCTTTTAGTATACTTGTGGTTATTGATATAGCAAAATAAATAGCAAATTGTGCTTTTTAAGCTATTTGCACACACTTTATCTTGAGACTCATTTTCTTTTAAACTAGGAAGGTTATTTTCTCACTCCAGGTTTATGCTTTTTTTGTTTCCACTAAGTCGTAATCATCATATCTTAGTAATTATTAAAATGAGAATACATTGGTGTCTTTTAGACAAAGTTATACATAAAATATTTGGTTAATTTAAGCAATAAACAAAAAAAGCAAAAAAAAAAAAAGCATTGATTGAAAGGCTGTAGAGAAAAATGGAAGCTCAGAGGAGATGGTCAGCAGCTTGGGGTGCTCAGCGACAGGACCTTGTGGAACTTCACATCAGACTCGGTCTCAAAATGCAGCCCATAGGCCAAGGTCACATACAGCCCAGTGTTGCTTCCTGGCTGCAAGCTAAGAATGTGTGTTGCTTTTTAAAAATTTTTTTAATGATTACAAAAATCCAAAAGAATTCTATTTTATAGCCCATACATTTAGATCAAATTCAAATTTCAATGTTCAAAACCACAGTTTTGTTGGAACACAGTCCCACTCGTTCATTTTGCACTGTCTGTGGTTCTGTGGCTGCTTTCCATTCTGTAGCTACAGGGTTCTAGGGACACAGACCCTGGGGTGAGCAAAGCTGAAAATATTTACCATCTGAGCCTTTATAGAAAAATTTGCTGAGACATGAACTACAGAGCTGACTCCAGATAACTAATCTCAAATAGCCCTCAGTGGTGGTGTTTCCACTTCCCAAGTTCCCAGTACCCAGGAGAGAGAGCGCGATGACTCAGCCCCAGGTTAGGCTTCCCGCCCGTGGCTTGTCACCACAGGTAAGCACCATGGCTTGCAGATGGGCCTTCCTGGTGCCTCGTGTCCAGGGAATGGGATTTTTTTTTTACAAATAGTGGACACACAGGGGCAGAGTGGGGACCTCTGGGCAAGCAGGAGCTCTCCTGTACAACCTGCACAGTGCCTCATCTCTCCTGTGGAGTGACTTCCCCTCCAGCTCGACAACCTATGTTTAAATAGTAGAAATATCAAGTTTGTTTTTTTAAGAGATGTATTAGATTCTTTCAGTTATAAATAGAAACAGGACTATAAAGAGTGTTGGCTCTTCATATCTGTGGATTCCTCGACCAGAGATTCAATCAACTATAAATTAAATATTTGAAAAAAAAATGTGTTTGTATTGAACATGTACAGAAGTTCTGGGGATCATTATGCCCCAAACAATATAGCCTTGTATTGTTCACAGCTATTTACATAACATGCACACTGTATTTGGAATTATAAGTAATGTAGAGATGATTTAAAGTTTGGGGGAGAATATATGTAGGTGTTATGTAAACACTATGGTATTTTGTATAACAGACTTGAGCCTCTAGGATGTTGGTATCCAAGGGATCCTGGAACCAGCACCCTGAGGATATTGAGGCATTATAACATAAATTTATATACTAACATCCTGTACTCACACAACTATACTGTTTCTTCGTTTTCTTGTTTCTTTGTAAGTGATCACAGTTTGAATGTATGGCCAACATGGAATCTTTCAGTGATCAAATTATGTTTTGCTAAACGTTCTGACCACAAGTCACCAACTTGCAACATGTTGTAAAATTTCTAAGTGTTGTGACAATTTATCACCAGCTTCCATTTAACAGTTTGCTGTTTTCAGAAACAGCTTTTTACATGCACTTATATTTTGCTAGAATTATTAATGTAGCTTCACCAACTTGATTGATTTTTGAATCTGTGCTTTTTTTAACTTAAAAATTTCTTTTTGCTACTCTTTCCATACCATAGTGCATCTAACTAGCATTTGAGTATTCAGGGACTCCTTGGGTAAATGTATGAGCTTCCAATTGCTGTGTAACAGATCACCATAGACAGCTGCTTTACACACCTGCTCATGAGCTCACAGTTATGTAGAGCAGAAATCTAGTCACAGGTGCTATCTCAGACACAATCTCATCAAGGTTCTTTCCAAGGTAACATGATGATGGCAGAATTTAGCTCCTTTTGGTTGTAGGACTAAAGTCACAGGTTTGCTTGCTTTTTGGTTCTAGAGATCAAACCCAGAGATGCTTAACCACTGAGCCACATCCCCAGCCCTTTTTATTTTTTATTTTGAGAAAGGGTCTCACTAAGTTTCTGAGGGCCTTACTAAGTTGCTGAGGCTCGCCTCAAACTTGTGATTTTCCTGCCTGAGTCACTGAGATTATAGGTGTGCACCACAGTACCTGGCCCTTTGTTTTGTTGGTTGTTTTTGGCTGATTGTCTGCAATGAGTTACTCTCTGACTGAATTTCTTCCCACACGACTCCAACAAGCAATGGAATTGCTCCCTTGCCTCACATCCCTATTACCTTTCAGATATCTTTCTTTGAGAAAAGCCTGTTCCTTCTAGGCTCACCTGGCTAAGTGAGGCCTACCTGGGTTAGTCTCTCCTTAAAGCCAGCTGTGCCATGCAATGTAAGCAGGAGAGTGAAATCCTGGTGGTAGTCCTCAGGAAGCAGAAATTCAGAGGAATAAAAATGTTAAAAATTGGGGCATTTTTGAAAGCGAATGGGGCACTCTTGCACGGTTAATAGTTACATTGTGAAAACAGGTGGCAATTGGGGCTGCCTTGGGAAAAAACAAGACAATGCCTATACAAGTATTTTCCTTTATAATGCTTTTTATTATCTTGAAGTCCACAGGTTCACTTAAAACTTCTTTTATTTTTTGTTATTTTCAGATTTATTGTGTAGTATTTGAACTATGCCAAAATGCTGGTAATGTGTTTATATGTTACGAAACATAAAACTTTAAAAGAGTGACTCCAACACTTGACCTAGGATTTTGAAGGTACCAGTACCATTGCATCTGCTTTCCAACTCCTCCTGTCCTAGATGACTCCTTTCTTGGATTGTTCTGAGTTCTAAGCTTGCAGATGCATTTCACAATTGCTAACTCATTTGCACTGTATCTCAAAAATGCTCTCTAAGTGTCTGGCCTCATAACATCAGTAATATCTATTTATTTGAAATCCTTACGTCTCTTTGGTTTGGAGGAGTCAGGAAAGGAGAAGAGTTATTTCTGATCTTGAAGTGGAAAGATTGCAGTGAGTCTTGGGAGAAAATGGTAGAGGTAGTGTGGGGAATGTGCAGGGAGGGGGATTTGGGGGTAGGAAACCAGGTAGCTGCTGCAGTCATCCTGGTGAGAGTGGATGAAGGGCAGTGGCTCTACCCTGTATCCACAGCTGCATTGCAACCGAATTCCCACCTTGCCTGCTCTGGACAGGGGCTGCCGTGGAAGAAATTTGTGTGAGATTCAGAGGAGCCATTATACTCTGAAAGTTGGTGCAGGACGGTGCCACTGAAGATGATTCCTGCTTGTCTTTTAGGTAGGAGGCAGTAGCCAGGCCTGAGGCCTCTCAGTTCTCTCTGAGTTTCTTTACTAATATTCTCTGAGTCTGGGCTGATCATTTGTTTACCATAGTGAAGGAGACCAGCTTCTTGAGCTTGTCACAGGAGTCACTGGGAAGTTATACTGGGAAAATTTACTGAAAAAAATATATATACATTCTCTATTTTGTTACTACTGCTCAAGAAATGTTAGTTTGTAGGATTGGGAATTGGAAGGTGAAGCTGCAACTTTGTATGTTATGTTCAGTGTTCATTTGACTCTTTCACCAAATCATTTTCATAAATTCCTTCTTTTGTGGAGGGATTATTTCATGCAAATAGGAGAGAGATCAGTAGAGTAGAGGAAAAGGACCAGCTGAAGGAGGAGAAGGAGGGGCCTAATATTGGGGAGTGAAATTGGCCAAATAATACTGTTATATTGTGCACATGTACGAAGATGTAGCAACAAACCTCATCATTATCTACTATTATAATGCACCAATGAAAATTATGGGAAAAAATGAGTTCCCTCCTTTTGCTCAGAACAGTTCCGATTGTACTTTCTTCCACTAGTCTTCTGTGTCAGCAAGTCCATTTTAAGCCTGACTTTCATTGTCTGTCTCTGTTCAGAGCCTTCTTACCTCAAAACCAAATGAAATTATATCATAAAGTACTTTGCACTGAGGACAACTTTTTCTTTTGTCCAAAATGAGCTATATTTCTCCATATTTCTAATAAATCATTTATGAAGATGCTCACCAAAGACATTAATATCCAACCTGTCGGAACCAACCACTCTTACCTCCAAAATTCCACTCCTTCTCCAGCAGTATAAGTTGATTGTAACCATTAACATTTGGGTGACTGGGCCTTTATGGTCTCTCTTCTGTCATGAGGGGCAATTCTGGCTTTAAAAGTAGGAGCTGACATGGTTTTAGCTCAGTCAACTCTGTTAGGCTGAACGTGTAGCTCTGCTGCCGTCTTCTGACATCTGTCCACTTCTTGTTATTGCAACTCTGTCTTGTCCTGGTCAGCAGAACCATTTCTTATACATACATCTTTGTCTGGATATGTGCTTTTGCAGGACTGGCACCTTACCTAACTCACGCCATGCCCCATTCTTGCTACTGACTACATAGTCTGTGAATCCACTACCAGCTGGAAGAGTACCCAGGCCCTAGGACCAGTCTTGTTGCATTCAGGGGGCCCATTTGTCCTGGCCTTTGTGTGCTTTGGAAATTTGTGTGAGATTTGTGTAACAATTGTTTGTGTAACACGTAACATGTGTAATTTGTGTAACATCCTTTGGATGTTATTTTGTCTATGGTTTTCAGGATGTGCAGCTTTATCTCTTCCCTCTAAGTGCCTGCCCCAGCCCAGTGTACATCTACTTAAGAGCTCTGGCTCTCTATAGGAAAGTAGACCACATCTGCTGCTGACTCCAGTATGAGACAGAGCAGGAGCCATACCCAGTTATATACAATAGTTATTATTTACTTTGTGTTGATTTGTGTATGTTGATAAGGTGAGTAATCAAACAGCTGTTTTGTCTCTACCATGAAGCAGGTGCTGTACTGGACAGCTCAGTCTTTCAGCCACTTAGCCACTGTTTGTCTTTTTCCTCTTCCAGTAAAAATCTGAATCTTGCTTGCACTTTCATTCAGGCAATTTTTGTATTAAAGTCTCTTTAATCAAGTTGCAATGTCTGTATCACCATTCTCTTATTCCTAAAGAAAATAAACTGCGACTCTGAGATCTGATTAATAAACTCATCGTAATGTTCACAGCATGACTTAGACATTTTCTCCCAGTTTGCTAATTAAGCAACTTCGTTTTCAGTTTGAGGTTCTCATCTGATGTCTCTCTTTCTCATATTTGGATTATAACAAGCTATCAGAACTTGGCAAATGCTAGGCGCTCACGCATGCATCAGCTGCTATTAATCTTGCATTTTCTTTGCATCTGCGGATACTAATGGCTCCCATCGTGCAGCCCTTGCTGAGCAGCTGCCTGCGTTCCCTTTGAAGTACAGCTGCCTGGAGATGCTCCTCGTGGCCTCCTTCCCCTCTCGCTGCTAGACTTTCTTACTTTCACTCTTTTCTCTTATTCCATCTAGCCTTGCCAGTGACGGAGCAGGTAGAGCTGCAGGCGCCGTTTCTTCCCTCTTTCACCTTTCTTTGCTCCCTTCCTTCAGGCTTGGGGCTCCCCTTCTTTATCTTTACTTTGTAATCCCTCCCCTTGATGGTCCTGATTACAGATGATAGCTGAGACTCACCAGACCCTGGGCAGGAGCCAAGGGAGACAGTGCAGGCTGTTTTCCCTGACTCCCCCAGGCTGGCTCCTCCAGATGTCCTCAGGCCCTCCCTGTCCCCAGGAAGCCCTGCCATGCCTCCAGGATACACTCCACACACTCTGCCTCCTCCTGGGCTCTGAGCTCCCACAGCTCAGTCCTCCTCCTCATAGGTGCAAAGCGTGGCCTCTGCCTCAGCACCCCAGGTGAAAGCCACTCGATTATGCTGTCCTCCAGCACCCCGACATTCTTCACCAGACTTTGCTTACCAAGATGTAGAAACTGGGGCATGGACAGATTTGAAGACTTAAAAAAAGTCACAAGGCAGCAAAAGTAATAGAACTCATGTTATAGCTAGGTCTCTAGACTTCTAGGCTAAAACAACAGGGAACAAATTGTGTTGTTAGGAAAATTCTGCTTCTATTCATAGGTTCTGGTTTATTCTCGGCCAAAAATGTTAACTTGTCAACAGACCAATCTGCTGTTACTAAATGCTTAAAATCCACTTCAGCTGAAGATCATTGTAATTTAAATGAAATTATTCAACTTTATTGGAGTAGCAGATGCAAAAGGTCAAATATTGAAGTCTTAGAATTTATGTCTTTGTACATTTTCCTGCTTGGATTTTGATTTTTGAGGGATCCGGGAAATTTAGGTTTATAATTCTTATAAGGATGTGTTTCTTAAAATAGTAGGGTCTCCCTGCCAATTTGAAATCTAAAGAAGCAAATCTCTGCCATCAACTGCAAATATCATTTCAGACATTAGAAATTAATAGTATTATGAAATAACCATTTGCAAGCATATCCCTAAACAGGTTTCACCGCTTTCCTTTTATCTGATTTTCAGCTGTAGTGAAAATATAATGCACAGCTCTTCTAAAATATAAAGCTTCAGTAATACTCCTGCCAGTCTAGGAGGGAAGATTTTAACTCCCAGGAATGCTATACTCAGTATGAACCATTTGGGCTTTAGGTCCTTCAAGCCAGGTAAAGGTTGTAAGTAAAGGTTAAGTCAAACTAGAAATAAGTGTGATGGTGCCCAAGCAATAAAAAGGCTTAAATTCAATCTATTTATTTAAGCTATTTCTGAATATCATTCTTCATAATATGTCAAACTATATACAAAATAAGTTTGACAGAGAACTCTATTTATTTTCAATGTTCTGTGTGTTGTCCTCTGTAACACATGAGCAAGGAGGACTCTGACCGAGCTCGCGGGCAGTCCTGATTTGCCCCAGACCTACCATCAGGGAGGTCATAGTGGTCTCTCTGGATGGTGTTCAGATCTGTGAGGTATTTGAAACTTAGTTTGAGAAAAAAAAGAGTATAAGAAAGAGGGGATGTATAAGCATAAAACATTATTGTTTTAACTCAGTTTCTCATGGTATCATCAAATATTCTATATGTGGTATATTTCAGAGATTTAAAAAACAGTACATTCATATTATGGCATATTTATGACTCATTCAGGTTATATATCATTTGGCAAATTCTCTTCTTAGTTTATAAAGGGACATATTTCTCACCTTTTAGAAGACCTTGGCTTTTTTTCAATAAAGTTCTATTTAGTTACTGTGAAATAGTATTGGAATTTAGGAAAGTTTTATAAAATGGGTTCATGTCACCAGAATGATTAATGAATCTTCAAAAAATGACTTCATTAGAATGAGTAAGCTTTATGTTGTTTTTATTGAGTTCATAATGTAGAATTTACTCCTTTAAACTGCAGAATATGTTGTTATTTTTACCAAATGTATAGATCCCTCTAGATTAAGATCCTGTAGTCCAGTACAATTTTCAGGTATGACAATTCTTGTGTGTGTTTTTCCTTTGGTCTATTTGCATGTGGGAGGTCCTTTGACATTTTTTTTTTAGCATCAAAAATATGTTCTCTGAAGTTTCTTATGAAGCTTGGTACGTTCTAGTATGAAGCTGTATTCATTGTAGAACTCATCTAGTTATCTACTAATTTACAAAAGATCACTGGTAAATGTATTTTGTAATTTAATAGTCTTTAGAATAAATAGACATACAGGTGTGAATAGCTAAGGTACAAGGAGAAAAATATAATAACAGGGAGGTGATAACAGGGGTAGATGGTACATGAATGAGGGCAGAGTGGATGGAGAACTGGCCCACTTTGAATCTCCATTTTTCAGAATCAAGAGAGAGAAGTTTCTGCAAAACTTTCTTTGATTTCAAAGATAATTTTACTTTAATAAGATCCAATTAAATTTGTTGCTATATATTTCTGTCAGCTCTATCTAAAAATAATGTCAACAAAACATAACAGTTTGTCCTTCATTTTTATATATGTTTATAGATGTGATATTTTGGGTGGAGGACAGCAATAAATAAAGGCTGAGAAAGATTTTATAATATCTCTTGATTTCTGTTCTTCTCAAGCCAACTGGAGACCAAGTTCCTGATTTTACTTGTACTTTGGAACATTTGTCCTGTGTTAAAGTCAGGGCAATGGTTTTGTACAATGAATCTACCATCAACTATTAACCAATCAAACCCAAATGATTGAAAAGTTGACAGGCTTTGAGTTTGAAGTTGAAGTTCATGAGATTCGAGATTAGTAGGTTCAGTAATGGAGGACATAAAAGACATAGTTTTCTGCATGGAAATGAAGTGTCCAATCACTTGATGCTCTGTTTATGAAGTGTGTTTCCAATGATGTGATAAAGTGGAGGAATGTAAAGCCATTCACCTCATCATCTCTCCGTGGCACTGTCTGCTAGACAACTGAAATTGAATTTTGCTTTTAAGTCTCTTGTGTTACGAATGTCTAGAAATCTAACTCAACGTTGTGTTTGAGTTTTACATTATTACAGGCTATCCAGCCCACCTGACCCTCATAAACAACAAGAAATGATGATTTTGTGAATTTCATTCTCCCTGGCCCCACTAGCCAACTGGTCTTCCAATCCTTGGTTGTCTTCTGGCCTTAGGATTTAGCTCAAATGACCTCTCCTGCCAGAATCTCCTAATTCCTCAAGCATAGAACCCTATGCAGGACTTTATTTAAAAACTTAGCAGTTTTATGGTAGTATTTATTTATGTATCTAAGGCTCTTCCATGTTAGATTATCAGCTCTTGAAATGGTTGTGTATTGAGGGAAGGAAAAAGAAGAAAGGGATTAGGTAACTAATGTCTTACTCATCTTATTTTTTATAGGGCCTAAGATAGAGTAGGATTTATAGGTGTGCATGTGTTTATGTGTATACATACATGTGTATACATGTCTTCATTATGTCATATGTGTACTGTTTATGTACTAAACATATATATTACATAATGACATAATGACAAGGATTTTAAACAAATGAGGATGGAGATGTTTTATATTCACCAACTGGTCTTACCCCATTTTAAACCCAGTCATTTAATAATCCATTTGTGACACACAATATCTTATCCAATGCAGAAATATTCCTACTTTCATCTTTTGACTGATTTATTCGGTTGTTGTTGGTGAGACTGCAGACACTCAATCTTCACGTAGTCACGTACAGACCAGTATGAAGACCAATGAATTTAAGAGTAATGTTTATGGTCAGAAGCTATATTTTTGTGTGGACAATTTATCCAAAGGGAGGTTTTAATATTTATGTTAGTCAAGGTTTTCTAGAGAAACAGACCAGTGGGATATATACAGGTGTGTCTCTGTGTGTAATATACATAGCTATAACGATAGATTGATAGATATGCATGGGAGTCAGTTCACATGATTATGAAGGCCAAGAAGTCTCATCATCTGCTGTCTGCAGTGTGGAGAACCAAGAAAGCTGTGATGTTATCCTCTGAGCACAAACACCTCAGGGCCTGGGGACCTGCAGTATAGTTTCCAGTCTGAGTGAGTCTGAAGGCCTGAGAGCCTGGTGGGGTGGGAGGGGGCTGCTGGTGATGCCTTCGAGTCTTACGGCTGTCCCCTCTCAAGGAGAGATTTTGCTCTTTCTCCCTCATTCTGCGTGGTTTGGGCCCACCCACTGTGGTGAAGGTGAATCTTCTTTACTGTCTACTGATTCAAATGCTACTCTGTTCCAGAAGCATCCTGCAGACATACCCAGGAATAATCTTTATCAGCTATCTGGGCATCGCTTAGCCCAGTTAAACTGGCTCATAAAATTAATTATCACATGAGTAAGGAGATTTTCTAAAAGAATGTGGATTTCCCTACAACCACTCTTTCTCAAAAAGAAAAACAACACAAACCAACAAAAACCCTAAATGGAGGTCCCTTCTTTAGTGTCACCTGACAGTGCAGGAGAGGCCCTTCACCTTCACATAGGGCTTACTTACTGTAGGTCTGTAAAAGCTCCGTCACCATTTCAGACTGAATTCTTAAAGTGGAGCAATATTTGCATACCTTTCTTATACCTTCCTGCCTAGTAAGCTTCTAAAAATGGCTCAAAGCTTGCTGAGAATGGGAACATTGACACCCTTTTCTTCTTTTGCTTCCTCGCAGCATGTGTGTGACTGTGAGTGACAGCGCGCTGGTCTTTATTAGAAATGTGTTTGCACGCTTGAACTCAGGTTCCACTTACACTCAATCCCCGTGGCACATGGGAATGTTGAGCATTGTTGCCACCTGACGCCGAAGAAAGCAAACGTTTTCTCTCGTGGCCAAAGGAAGCTCCTATTTAAAGGCCAGTTGTCTGATGATGGAGCCTGGATTCTCCTGGTTGGGTGATAGGCTTTTTCCTCTCTGCATTTGTCAGCAGGATCCTAGGATGCCCACGGTTAGAAGACATTGTCGTCTTGATTTTTACCATCCTGGTGCTTACTTGGTCATGGGTAAATTGCTACTGGGGCTCTGCAGCTCTGTGAGCAAAGCGCTGTGTTTTGAGTCTCAGTCATCACTTTTCATCTGTCACGTGTATTGTTTTTCCTTGAACCATCACCCCCGGTGACACACAGGCAAGGCTGTGTCATTGACGGCGGGCTCCCTTGCAGACCCTCCAGAACAGAAACCTTGTTCTTATTATGCTTCATGTACCTAACCTGTGTGCAGTCTGTTTAGGGGAAGAAGATCTTGATATCACCTTTTTTAGTTTTGGGAACCTTGACAAAACCTAATTCTCTCAGGCTACTTGTACGAAAAGCCAGGTCTTAACTATGTAAAGCTAAGGAAAGTTCAGAGACAGACTTATAAAGTAAAAGACACGAAGACGGACTCTTTGCCCTAGATATTAATTCATAGACTTGTCAAAAATGATATATTTTTAAAATAACTTATTTTCCTACCTCCTTTTGAAAAGGATTTGTGAGACCAAAAGTTCCTTGTTTTTTCCTACTTAAAAATCACAAGGCAGAAATACAAAGTAAAGTGAATTTTTTTTTTCAAGTATAATGTTGGGATTTTGTTTGCTCAAAAGTATTCTCACCTTCAAAGTAAAAGCTTTATATGGTGCTGAGGGCCTCATCACACAGCTTTCTCTCCTTTATGTTGGTTTGCTAGATTCTACTACACACTTTTCAGTAATGCCAATTATTCTTTTGCAGATTGCTTCTATTTTGAAAACTTGAAGTCTTTTGGATATTTGTTTCAAGAGAAGTATACATAAGCTAGATAATATACATTTTTATTTAAAAATTATGTAAATATAATGCAACTGATTTTTTTGTGCGCAGGTTGTTGGTCAAAATTGATTCAAGAAAAATGCCAAAAGAATAATTGAATAATTCATTTGTATATATACTATCCTGTATGTGGTATTTCACTCCCAAATATTAACTTTAAAATCCTTGCCATGTATTTCAAATCTATTGAAAGATTACCCACAATATGTCCCCTGCCTCTCCTTTCTTCTCCTGCCAGTTGCTGTGTACTCTTAGGGAATTCATAGCACCTGAATGGGAACAATGTTTCCATAATGTATTCGAATGTCACCCCTCTCATCCTTTAGAAGAGAATAGCACTTGTTACAGAGTACGTCCAGCTTTATCCTAATTTTTCAAATTCAAAAGGGAGTTATTTCTACTCCCATTGATTGAAGAGTTCACACTACCATATCGTTCCAATTCCTTTATTAATACGTTGTCAGTTTCCATTTCTCAATCTTGCTTCTGTCTCTGTGACTGAAGGAAAAGAAAATACATATGATTTCAGTATTTAAAAATTATCTTTTGAGACTTGTTCTTGTAGCTCTTAACAAATGACCTACTTTGAAGAATAATTGCATTGATACCAACTTAGCTTCAGCAGAATACAAATGCTCTAAATTTCTGTGTATCTCATGCCCACCATGATCATACACTTATAATTATTTTATGCATTTTTCTTTCACATAAAGTAAGAAATTACATGCTGAGTTAAAATAAAATATACAGTTTTGTAGGATTTTTTGTTTACCTTTGTAATCACCTTTACTGGAATTATTCATTTGTTTCTACATGGTTTCTGGATACTATCTAGCATTATGTCATTTCAGCTGGAAAGATTCCATATAGCATTTCTTTTTTTTAATATATTATTTTATTCTAATTAGGTTTACATGACAGGAGAATGCATTTTGCTTCATTGTACACAAATGGAGTACTTTTCACTTCTCTGGTTGTACACAATATAGAGTTACACCATATGTGCCGTCATACATGAACCTAGGGCATTGTTATCCACCGCATTTCACCATCTTTCCTGTCCCCATGTCCCATCCTTCCCTTCTCTCCCCTTTGACCAAAGTTTCTCCATTCTTCCCATGCCCCCTACCACCTTATGGATCAACATCCACTTATCAGAGAGAACATTAGGCCTTTGGTTTTTTGGGATTGGCTTACTTCACTTAGCATGATATTCTCCAACTCCATCCATTTACCTGCAAATGCCATACTTTTATTCTCTCTTATTGCTGAGTAATATTCCATTGTGTATATATACCACAGTTTCTTTATCCATTCATCTATTGAGGGGCATCTATGTTGGTTCCACAGTTTAGCTATTGTGAATTGTGCTGCTATAAACATTGAAGTGGCTGCATCACTATAGTGTGCTTTTTTAAAATCCTTTGGGTACAGACCAAGGAGTGGATAGCTGGGTCAAATGGTGGTTCCATTCCAAGTTTTCTAAGGAATCTCCATACTACTTTCCAAATTGGTTGCACCAATTTGCAGTCCCACCACAAATGTATGAGTGTGCCTTTTCCCCACATCCTCGCCAACATGTGGATCCCTCTCCTCCATATAGCATTTCTGTTGGGAAAAGGCTCTTGGTGATGAACTCTCTCAGCTTTTGCTTCTCTATCCTTCATCTCCTGAGGGCAGTTTTGCTAGACAGAGACTCTCTGGGTGACTTTTATTTTGCACTTTAAAATGTCATCCTATTCCCATCTCTCCTTTATGGTTTCTAATGAGAAAGCTGTTGTTCATCTGACTGAGTATCTCTTGTACTGAATTTCTCCTGTCTTGATACTTTAAGGATTCTTCTTTATCTTTGGACTTGGATAATTTAACTTAAGAGTGGGTTACTTGGTGAGGATCTCTTGATCTTCACTTTACTTGGAATTTATTGAGCTTCTTGAACATGTAGATTTATGTCTTCCATCAAATTTGGGAAATTTTCAGCATTATTTCTGCCTCTCTTTTTCCTCTGGGATTTTCATGGTCATGAAAGCATGCTTTATGGTGTCCCACGGATCTCTTAGGCTCTGTTCATTTTTCTTATTCTCTTTTACCATTCAGTCTAGATAATTTTAGATGTTTTCTGATTCTTCCATTTGCCACTGCAAATCTATTAAAATCATCTAGAAAGCTTTTTCATTTTAGTTTAATAAGCTTTTCAGCTCCAGAATTTGCTTGCTTCCTTTCTGAAATTTCCACCTCACTACTGATATTCTCTATTTGGTCATATGTTGTTCTTTAGAGTTTTGTCCTTGGTTTCCTTTAGCTCCTTGAGCATATTGAGAAAGTTTATTTAAAATCTTATACCAGTAAGTTCAATGTCTGTATTTCCTCAGGGATAATTTTATTTTACTTTTATATTTTTGTCTTTTGTTCTTTGGTAATTCTAGGAATCAAATCAAGGCTTGCATGTGCTAGGCAAACACTCTAGCACTAAGCTATGCCACCCCCATGAGAATTTGTTAGGACATCTATGAAGGGGCCTTGTGGTCTTCTTTCTTTGCATGTTTAATATAAATTTCTGTTGAAAACTGGATGTTTGAAAATTACATTAGGACAATACTGGGTATCATGTTTCCCCTTCCTTGAGTTTTGTTTTTGTTGTTTGTTGTTGGCGATAGCTGCTTATTTGCTTAGTGATTTTTATACATATTCTTGTAAAGTATTTTTTATGTGTATTTTTTGAAATGTCTGCTGCTTTAGTTTGTGTTCAGCTAGTTTTGATGTTTGTTTCCTTGGAAGCCTGTAGACAGGAAACAGTGGGGAAAGGAAAAATGGAAGGAGGGAGAGAGAGAAAGAGAGAAGAAGAAGAGAAGGAGGAGGGGAAGGAAAAAAGAAAAACTTCTCCCACATTTTGCAGATTTTCTTTGTACATAGCACTCCTTCAGTAAATAGCCAGGTGCCATGTTGGTTACAACTCTGTCTTTAGCCTTCACTTCCTGCTTGAACTGAGCCTATAAATTAGACCTGAAAGCTTACTTTTCTCAGGTCATTCCTAAGCATGTATCTTTTTTGGGTGAATGTATGGTATTTTTATACATGGTTGATTTTTGAATGCCCCAATTTCCAAAGAATCTTGATTTTCTTCCAAGGAATTCTTGTCTCTGCTGTTTTTTCAACTTTAGTTCTTTGTCCCAGGTGGTTATAGGTTGCTTATTTATTTTACATTGTTTTTGACGAGTTATTGATGTTTTTCCAACATCAGTGAGTTGAAGTAAAGGGCAGCAAAGGAGTGTCTTCATTCCATCTTCCAGGTAGTCCTGAATTGAGTTATAAAAGACTAAACATGATTCTTTGATAATAAGCTCTACCATGCTTCTTAACCAGAAACCAGGGATTCACACTGTGAATGTGCTCTGCCATCTTTCAGACTGCTGTAGAGCTGGCAAAAGTGGTACAAAGACAAATAAGAATGCCATCACAAAGTGCTATTTTTAGAGAAAACTTTAATATTCTATAATTTAAATAATATTTTTGCAAACACCAGTTTTATGAAAATACAGTTAAGAAACATAATTTTAGTAATTCTTTATTTTCTTATTAAAGTTGCACAATCCTGTCATACATACAAGATGCACTATAAAGCACTGCTTTCTGAAGTGATTCTGAATGAGTTGTGTTCTTAATAACATCTTTAACTTTTACAATTTGATTACATGTTTAAGGAATATGATTACTTACTTTGTGTTTTACTTGAGTCTCCTTGGGATAAAATGGAATATATTAAGAAAGAGTTTTGCTGTATATTGAAGTGAAATGATCATTTTGAAGAAAAGCAGTTGTCAGACTGTTTCAGTTATGAGCAGAACCACCCTTTTTTTTGGAATGAGACTTTTATTGAAAGAATAATTGAGGGACAATATATGACATTTTTAAGACTATGATATTTAGTTCATATTTAATTGAGAATAAACATAATGAGTTTGATTCTACAAGGAAAAGAATGGGCAACATTTGGTAGCAATGATAAAATTTGAGGTTTACATAAAAATTGTGAATTTTGACAAAACTTCTGTTTGCCACTGAGACCTTAACAACATCCCAACACTTAATATGATTTTAAAAAGATATCTGAATGAGATTGATGATGATCCCCCCCCCAAAATGTAATTTCTTGATATATCAGTATTTGGAGCATCTGCTTCTCTGTCTGAACTAATATTTTAAAAATGACCCATGTATGCTGTTAATAAATTATGTATAGATGAAAGATCCATCCAGAAACATGATAGACTAGTGTGATATTCACAGAATGTAAGAAGTTCACTGATTCTATTTCAGGAAAAATTAATTTTTAAGGAACTATTTTTTTATTGTGGTAAAAACACTGAACATGAAGTGTATCATCAGAACCATTAAGAGTACAATTCAGTAGTGTTAAGTGTATTCACATGTTGTGAAACACGAGCTGCAGGACCTTTTAATCCTACAGATCTGGAGCTCTGTACCTGTAGAACAACCACTCCCCTCCCTTCTGTCTTCCCAGTACCTGATGGACACCATTCCACTTTCTTTTTGTAAGATTTTGACGATTTTAGTTATTTGACATTAGTGGAATCATATAGTATTTTGTCTTTTTTTGCAATTGGTTTTATTTATTTTACTGAACATAATGTCCTCAAGGTCCAATCATGTTGTAAAATATGACAGGATTTTCTGTCTTTTTAAGGCTGAATAGAATTCCATTGTTTGTGTAATATCACATTTTACCCATTCATGTGTGAATGTCCATTTGGGCTTATACCTTAAGCTATTCTCAATGTGCTGCTTTAAACATTGGTGTGAAAATATATTTGAGAGAATATTTTCAATTCTTTTGGATATATGACCAGAATAGTGTTGCTGGATCATATGGTAGTTTAATGTGTTAACTTTTTGAAAAACCTGGATATGGTTCCCATAATGGCTACATTCTGTTACAATCCTGAAAGTACACAAAGTGTGTTAGTCAGCTTCATCACTGTAACAAAACACCTGAGATAAATCAATTTAAAGGAGGAGAGACTTTGGCTCATAATTTCACAGGTTTCAGTCCATGACCACTTGGCCCATTTCTTTGGGCCTTCTGGAAGGCAGGAGATCAAGGCACATGATGGAACAGAGCTAATCACCTCATGGTGGTCAGAAAGCAAGGAGAGAGAGAGGGAGGGACCAAGGACAAACTATATCCTTTGAGGGCATCCTCCCAAATAACTATGTCCTCCAACTAGATCCCACCTCATAAAGGTGGCATTTTCTCCTAGTAGTGACACAGTCCGGCAATCAAGCCTTTAGCACACAGACTTTGGAGATATGTAGATCCAAACTGTAGCATAAAGCTTCTGATTTCTCCACATCTTTACTCACACATATTTACTTTTAATAGCAGATGATGTAATGTATATCAAATGATTTCTCATTTTTTAAATTTTCATTTCTCTGATAATTCATTATGTTGAGCATTTTTCACATATTTGTTGACCATTTGTATTATTTTTTGGAGAAATATTTGTTCAAGTCCTTTGCCCATTTTTAAGTTGAGTTATTTGATTTTTGTTGTTTGATTGTAGGAGTCTTAATAAATTGTGGTTATTGATTCTTTACCAGATATATGATTCACAAATATTTCTTCCATTTCACAGGCTGTCTTTTCACTCTATTGATTGTGTCCTTTTGTACACAAAAATTTTGTTTCATTTATTCCTATTAATCTCTTTTTTCTTTTATTGGTATATCTAAGAATTCATCACCAAGACCAATGTCATGAAGCTTTATCATTATGTTTCCTTTTAGGAGTTTTATAGTTTTACATGTCATGCATAAATATTTAATGCATTTGAATTCGTTTTCATATACCGTGTCATGGAAGGGTCTAACTTCCATCTTTTGCATGCAGAGATCTATAGCTCTCCTAGCAACAGTTATTGAGGAGAATGCTCTCTCCCAAGAAACTAATCATAGAGTTTTGATGTTGTCATCACAGGGGAAAAAAAATGTACTAGTATCCAAAAGAATGCTAAAATACTCTTCCTTTTCCTAACTATATGTATGTGAGCATGGATTTTCTTCATGTGGTTTAGATAAAACAACTTATTAGATACAGAAACTGAAAAGAGGATCCAGCTATGTTCTAATGAGACCAAAGGGAAATTTGCAAATTGTAAACAATGCCACTCACCTCACTTTGCCTTCTGCCTATTTTGCATAGAAAAACATAACACTTATGTCAACAACATATTATAGGTTTATTATTTTCATTTCAATAATAATTTTTTTAATTTTTTTAATATTTTAATTTTATTTTAATTATGTATATATTCATAGAACATATATAAATGAAAACTCTTTGGGTCTTTAATCATTTCTTTATAAACTATTAATTTTGGAATAACTTTGGATAAACAAAAGAGTTGCAAAGATAGTACAAAGATTTTCTGTCTTCTCTTATATTAAGATCCTGTAACAAGGCACAGTCACAAGCTAAGAGCTGAATATTGGCACACAGTAGGAGCTCAACTCCAGACTTGCTGACTTTTACCTGTTTTCCCACTGTGCCCTCCCACATTCCCATATCCAATCCTGGATTCCACCATGTACTCAATTGTGTTACTAGTGACAGCTCCTCAGTCCTTGTTTGTGTTTGTGACCTTGACAGTTTTGAAGAGAATGACTAGGTCCACTGTAGAAGGTTCCTGATGTGCATTTCCTTCTGGTTAGATGGGAATCATGGGTTGGAGAGGAATCACACAGAGATGAGGTGCTCTTGTCATTACATCAGGTCACAAAAATTTTTTGAAATATATCAATTTTAATCCTGAATATGGTATATTTCCACGTAAATAAAACTCTTCAGTACATTTAATAATTTTCTAAGAGTATACTAGAATTCTGAAACAGCTATTGTCACAGCTGTTGAACATTTCTGTGTTCAGCTATGCAGATTGCCCTGTGGTCACCTGGGGAAGGACACTTGTGTTGTTCTTATTTTAAGTGTGTCTCCCTGTCCAGACCTGGTTCTTCCATAGCTCCACCACACTGCTCCTTGGTCTCCTGGCCTCCAGCTGGAGGAGCAGACCCTCCAGCCAGTCACTCACCCCACACCTCTTCTTCCCTGCATCAGCACTGTTTATTATGCTGCCTGCAGTTACTCCTGCAGCTCCACTTAGGATTAAAAATCCATGATTTAAAGTTCTTGTAAAACACACACTGAAAGAAAACAGTACCGTTTTAAATGGAAACTGCTGTGGATTATTAGGACAAAATACAAAGGATGACTTGAAGAAAAAAGATCATGCCTGGCATGGTGGGGCACGCCTGTAATCCCAGTGTTTCTGGAGGCTGAGGCAGGAGGATCTGGAGTTCAAAGGCAGCCTCAGCAATTTAGCAAGGCCCTAAGCAAATCAGTAAGAGTCTGTCTCTAAATAAAAAAGAAAAAGGGGACTGGGGATGTGGTTCAATGGTTAAGTGACCCTGAGTTCAATCCCCAGTAACAACAACAAAATACATTGTGTTCAAACCACACAAAAAGATCAGACAGGTCAGCTGTGACAGTGGTTGAAATCTCACTACAACTGCTGGGATTCTAATGGTGATGAAGCAGGAAATGTTCGGCTAAGGACCTTGAAATAATCCTACAGTTCATTTTTCATTATGCACTAATTGGAATAATTCTACCCTTGTCCATCTTGTTGACTGTTGAGAGATAACTATTACAATGTCTTAAATTGGAATTATCTTCTAAGAAAAAAATATTTGATGTATGTAGCATGCCAATTCATTTTCAGACACTCTGGAATTCTCTCATGCATTTCTAAGCCAAGAGTGCAGTAATGAACTAGGATAACGATGCTCTTTTAGGAACATTGACACAAGTGATTCTTTAAATGGAGTAATGACAGAGACATGAGCTTTCATGTTGTGAGCAAATACCATGCTTTCCACATGCAGCTCTCAGCAGTGACTGGTGAACATTCCACATTAATCAGAATCATCTAGAAGGCTACTTCACAATGTAAAAATAAAATGCTTGAAATTATGTCATTTGAAAGAAAATGGATGGAACCTGAGACCATTATATTAAGTGAAATAAGTCAGGGATCATGTTTTCATATGACCCCAAGTTCAGGGGTCATGTGTTTTCTCTCATATATGAAAGGTAGAGAGGAAAAAGGAAGAGCAAGGTGGTGGGGTCTCATGAAAATCAAAGGGAGATCAGTAGAGTGGAGGAAAGAGACTAGAGGGAGGAAGGAGAGGAGGGCAAGGTTGATACTGGGGAGCGATACTGACCAAATTATACTGTTATAGTGTGTGTATGTGTGAACGTGTAACAACAAATCCCACCATCGCGTACAACTTTAATGCAACAATAAAACGTGGGAAAAAAAGAATCATTCTGATTGAATCTAGATTATGTCTCCACAATCTGAATCTTAAATATTCATGATGGGTAATTTTTATTAATCTAAAACTTACAAAAGCAACACTAAATCAAAAAACAAAGTCTTAACTTAGAAAAGTTATTTTGATCTTGTGAAATGGTTCACCTACTATTTGTTCTCACCAAGAATAGTCTAGGCTCTGATGCTAACAGACCCTGGGAAAGACAATAAAACCTTGCACAGGGTCAAACACAATGTACGTGCTTGAGAGAATATGTCCTTGAGAGAGACTCGGCCAAGATAGTTGAGTAAGGGTAGATTCCCCTTTGGTGCAGAAGAATCACTGAGGACAGCTCAACTGTTCTCTGGAAGCTAGAGCCCACCCTCCATCCATGTGCCTCCATTAATCTTAAGTATGCAGTCCTCTGAAACTTTTATCTGATGGGCAATTTCATAGTTGTAGAGGGAAAATTTTTCTTGTGGAATTTGAGGCATATGTTTTAAGAGTTGTAACAAAGCTAAGGAGAGTGAACTTAACAATACACAGAGGAATTTCAGAAATGATTTTGTAAAAGGTATTTTCCATTATTGTTCAAGCTCAGTTCTTAAACAACTTGGTATTCTTATAAGTTTCCATTGCAAACTACCAAAGGACTTTAAATTGTTAACGGGTCCCTCTCCTTTTGGTACTGAATGCACTAATGCATCTCTGAAGGACTCTGGATGGAGGACATGTGTGGAAATGTTCTTTGTAGTAGCTTTTCTCTGGGTTCAATTTGCACTGCATACAATAAGTGAACCCTTGTTATGTTTTCCCTGGGAAAGCTGAAACTAAACTGTAGCAGTGTGTTTAAAGGAAAACATATTTAAACTATTTGTGTGAAGATAAATAATGATTTTGTGGCCAATCTAATAAGGGGGCTATATCAAAATGGCATAGATGTTCTCATCCATTAATGGATAACAGAAGCAGCCATCATTTTTGAAACATATTTTCCTGCATCATTGGTTTATGATGGAAGTTATGATGTATCTTTGAGGATAACATATTTTATAGCTCTCTTTTATCCCATGCATTCATAGTGGGTAGCAATGAATTTCTTGATTCCTTTCTTAGCTTTTTTTGATGAGCTAAGGAAGACATGTTAGACAGCATTAGACATGTTTTTCATATAAAAAGTATGGAATGTGTTTGGTTTTTCAATATTATTCAACCTATATTGATCACCCAAATGTAATGTGTTAAAATGATGTGTAATATAGAAAAAAAATGAATACGATAATTTCCCCCAAATTTGAGGAGCCTGTGATCCCACTGACTGTGTGATGTGTGTGTGTGAATAAGTGTGAAGCAGTTGGGTCTATGGAAAACCATCCTGAGATATACAGAACACTCTCTGTGTTGCTCATGGTGCAGAACAGAGATGGTCCTCAGGAACACAGTGGGGTGATTTTCTTTGATTAAATCCCAATAGCGTGAGAGCTCTTGGGATCCTTTTCCTCTTGATTTTTGCAAGGCTTAGAGTTTAAACAAATGGTTGGCAGAAAATACTCAGAAACTAGATGGAGGAAAAGAGGGAAATGACATTTAACACAGTCCATCAGGGCTGTGTACAAACTCATGGCAGAAATGACTCGATTTCAAAGACCCCAATGCCTCTCCACCAGAGGCATGTAGTGTCAATCTCCTATTTAATCATTTAAAATAGTTTTTTTAAAGCAGAACATAGAATTTTCTTGGCACAGGTAATAAATTAGTTTGTATTTAGAGTTTTCAATTTATAATTTGCTTCATTGCTTTTGTATGAAAACATTGGTGAAGATAGTACTAAGGAAACCCCCATTCCAGCCATCATGGCCAAATATTATCTTTATATTCTCCTTGAACCTAATCATATTCATTTACATTAAAGATAAAACTTTTTTTAGATTTTCACGTCAATAGCATAGTAGGTGATGTTTGAACAAAAACTACAGTTATGGAAAAGAATTTACTTGAGCACATTGACAATCAAAATATAGTATACATTTTTCTACCATTTAAAAAGAAAGCTTAGTAAAGATAGTTGTATATAATTCATAAATCTGTTATCAGCATAGAGGACTCCTAATCCCAACCCTGAAAAGAATATGACCAGCAGGAATATGTCCAAGGATGCTGTCATATATCTGTGACATGAGTTCTTGTGGAACAGGGGAGAAGGGAGTGAAGTTTCGGTGCTCTTCAGCCAAGACTCTTTCTAGGTGCCAAAAAATGGGAAAAAAAAATCCCTGGACTTTTAGGTTAGGAGGTTCAGAATCAATTCCAGAAAGTTTTAAAATCTGTATAAAAATAGTTTGTGACACAATTTGACTATGCGAGCTTGTATTAGAAGTACTTCCCACAGTGTGGCAGTAAATCTTATTAAGTGCTGTTCTTATTTCTCATTACAACAAAGCTAATATTTTTCTTCATCAAGCTACACCTCCAAATACAGCTGCAGAAACCCTAAAAGTTGAGAAAAATTTGCATTTAATGACTAGAAATTTCATCATAAATATTATAAAACTCCATATTAATAAATTCCAGAATAATACAGAAAGAAAAAGATGTATAGTATATAGTAAGTTAAAAATAAAACATTATTGGGTTTGGCACCTTAATAATTATTTCTGGCATATATATCAACACAATTATTCAAAGTAATGAATCATTCAAACTTGGAAAATGTTTCCTTTTAACATCATTTATGGAGATTGGATAGGGTTATCTACTAATAGCCTTTGCCTGAAAAAATGTTTATTATGTTATTGAGGAAGGAAAACTGGATTATAATGTTTCTTCTTAAAGTGAAATTTGAATACTTTAAAGACACCAAGGATATATAAATGCTTGTGTAAGTTTTTTCTCTTTTCTTACATTGTTTTATGAATCAGTGTAAAGGTTTTGAAGGATAATATAGTTGTTGACCCCTAGTGGAATTCTCATAAGACGATTCAGTTCATTTTTCAATTTGTATTTCAAATCAGGTGCAAATGGTGCGATTTTTATTACCTACCGAATGTATCTGTTATCTCCAGCAGCTGCTGGAAGGTGATGGCTCTTGACCATGGTCTTCAGCCAGAGTCAAGCCGATAGCCTCTGGCATATCTTCTCAAGTATTCATTTGGGTGGTGCTGTGTTTTCAATTTGGGAAGTTTTATGGTTGATTATGTCATAGTAGTTGATTTGTGGACTATAAAAGATAGGGACAGACGCACTTTGCTAAATTCTCTTTTTTTCTTTCCCCAAACCAAACTTGTAAAGAACAAGAAGTGGAAAGGGAGGGCCTAGGGAGGAAAAGGGATAATTTGCATGTGCTCAAAACTGAAAATGTGCAATGAATGTTGCCAAAATAATTTCTGAAGGGTCATCTCCTTTGTTTTCTCAACACTAAGCACACTTAGGAGATTATGTATTTTGTGGGCAGGATTGAATTAAAGACTTTTCCAGATATTTTAAAGTATGTATCAAAATAATATATTTGTGCAGTTAGAGTAAAGAATGATTAAATCCAATCATTCTCTCTCTTTTGAGGTTAAAGATATTTGTGTTTACCCATGTGTGGGCATTTAACTTTGATGCATATCTATGTGTATAACCTGTTCAAATGAAAACATTAAAGAAGTTCTTAACTCTGTCAAAGCACAACATAAACAGTTAAAATTCTTTGGAACAAATGGCTATATTTTGTTACGATTAAGAAATATAATGGGGAAAAAAAAGTGAATGGTCATTGTGTTAGCTGATCAGTGACTAGCCAGGTTCTGACTTCATTGACACGTTTCATGGGAAGGGTGTTTTAATGAAGGATGGAATTGTAGATAATTCATTCCATGCTGTGAGGTTAACCACAAGCCTTTTAGAAATCACACAACTTATTACTCCTGCAGATGTGCTGGAACTGTAAGCAGAGGCTGAAATTCTGAACGTGTTCTAGTTTTTTCTGACTCGATTCTATTGTAAGGTATACCCTAGATAGGTGGCCAGGTTTTTAAAAGTGTACATAGAAATGGATATTTTTCTGCTGCTTTGAGAACATACCTCTTTATTGGTGCACCAGCAAAACAATCGCACAATTGCACTAATTTCAAAATGGTAAATGCTGAAAATGTGGATATGGCCTGTGTTTGTGCTGCTTCGTGGTATGATGTTTCCCGGAAACTTGTCCCCAGTGTCACTAATCTCTCAGTACTGGAGAGTTCCGACTCTTCCTCCTAGTTGAGCAGACATGCAGCAAGCATTCGCCTAAGTGAGGGGGAAACAGCGTTGAAGTACTGAATGCTCCGCTTCTCTCCTATTTTCGGTAACGCCTGCACTCTCTGGTGTTTAAGATTGGCTGACAATATGGTAGTGTGGATAGCAGCTTGGCAGTCCTGGGCTGGGGCCTAAGACAAGGGAGATGTTGGAATTGGTCATGTAGGAAACACAGGGGAAAAAGGAATCCCTCTAGCTTTTGAGTTTCAACATTTTAGTCCTTGAAGGGAAGAGAATTCAGGCAATGAATTTCAGAGAAATTCTTTCCATTACTGAATTTTGATAGATTCTTGGGGTTGCAGAAGAAAATGAGAGTGAAGGGGAAACCTTCTCTTCTCCTCTGTGCCCCTCGTTCCCCAGTGGCCCTCTATACCTGCTGCTCAGGGCATTTGCAACATTGTTCTAGACTTTGACATGTCTCAGGGTCCCAGATTAGAAAGGAAGAGTGACCCAACATCAACCTCAAAGACTCCTGCCTGAAAATGGAGGGTCTGCTGGTCAGAAGATAATGACTGATGGCCCCTGTTATCTCTCAAGAATTGAGGTACAAACCTGTGGAATTAGGAGCTGCTTTCCTGAATAATATTTAATTTCTTACCATCTGGGAGAATGTGACTTCAAGAAGTTAGGTTGATCCCAGTGGCTCAGGAGGCTGAGACAGGAGAATCCCAAATTCAAAGCCAGCCTCAGCAACAGCGAGGCACTAAGCAACTCAGTGAGACCCTGTCTCTACTTAAAACACAAGTACCCCTGAGTTCAATCCCTGGTACCAAAAAATAAAGGAAACTTGAATAGTTAAAATAATTTTTAAACTAAAAATTTAAAATAAGTTTTATTATCAAATTTGTGACCTGAAATTATGACATGCTAATTGCATTAGCACAAGGATAGAATAAAGAATCCAAGGAAGACAAGTAAATCTGCAAGATCTGGTATGTTTTAAAGCTTGAGTGATTAAGCAAAAGGAAGAAAGGCTGGTCTGTGTGTTGGCAAAATGTCATGGGAGGCGGGCATGGAATGGAAGTCCACATCAGAGAATGCAGCTCTCCTTCTGTGACTCACTACTTTATGTAAGAAGTTATGGAAGGTGGATTGTGTTTTAGAAGATTCACAAGCAGGTGCACTGACATGCATCCCCGCGGAAGGCTGGCCCGAGCATCCCTACTCTCCTGTGGCTCCTGTGCCTTTGACTTTTCCCCATCCCAATTATCTGCATTCAAGCATCAGGAATGCTAATTTTAAATGTGCACTTGCTACTTTCCAGGGACATAATCTATTTATCTAGATCTTTTTTTCCCTAATAACCTGTTTTATAACTTCCTCCTTTGACCAAACTTTTAGTACTTCCTGCTTTATTTTGATTTTTCTGAGGCAAAAGATAACATCAGAAGAGAGCACTGCATCTCCCATCCCATTGCTTGCTGATTTGGCACGGTCGCCGTGCACCTCTGTCTCTGGCATTGCTGAGGGTGTATGGTCCACATCCACACCAATAGTCCTGCGTTTGCTCAGAATCCTCGAAACTACTCAAAATCACATTCCAAAATTCTCCCTTTTCCTGCCTCATCAGTTTCCCTTTCATTATGGGACTATTTTTATAAAAGCTATAAGGCTCTCTGATTAAAAAATAAAACAACTAATTTGACTTTGTCTCCCATTTCCTTTTGGCTATTGTCCCATTTCCCTGCTCTCTTTTGAAGTGAAGCTGACAATAGGGAGGTCTGTCTTTGTTCACACGTGGCTGGTCTCATTCTCTGATGGACTCACTCTCCTCTGGCTTTCTGCTCACCCACCTACTCCACAGAAATGACTCTCTTATCAGAGTCCATACTGTCCCTCATTTGCAGAACCCAAGATCAGTTTTAAGTCCACATCTCCGCAGCCCTGGGCACAAGTGGGCTCTCCTCCTTCCTGAAAGGCTTTTTCCATTGCCTCTACTTTCCCTCCTACCTTACCAATATGTCCTCTCCATTCAATTTTCAGATGCATAGAACGATGTCTGGGTTTTCCACATAGTATATTTCAAATCTTTTGATTAAAAGGGAGACTATCATTATGAATGAGCTTAAGTTGCAAAAATTTGCAATAAAATGAAGTTACCAAGGGCTAACTCCATTTTGATAGAAAATTCAGTTATTAAGCTCTAGTGTCTACTTGCTGAGCTTACAAAAGGATGCTGTATTTTATTTTATATTTTGTTTATTTTCTGATGACTATTGTTTTTTAGCTTACTGGGTTTAAAAAGTTGGTAAAGTATTCTTTTTGATAGAGATTCATGAAATTATTCCATATTTTATAAATGAAGCTTAAATATACAAAAATGTGCTACAGATGATACTGGTAATATCATTACAATTAGATAAGGACAAATGATTAACTCATATGATACTACTCATTTGAAATTTTTTTCATTTGTGGGTAAAAAAGTGATTGCCAAAATATTAATGTAATCAAGCTTTGGGAGGAGCTGTGTAGCATGGTACTAGTGTGAAAACAGACATGTAGACTAGTGGAACAGAATAGAAAGCCCAGAGATGAACCCAGACACCTAGAGCCAATTGATCTTAACAAAGATGCTGAGAACACACAGTGGACAAAGGACAGTTTCTTCAATAATGATACTGGGAAAGTTGGGTATCCACATGTGGAAGAGTGACACTGGATACCTGTGTCTCACCAGCTAACAAAAAATAGTAAAGATATAAATGCAAGAAAACCAAGAAACTACTAGAATAAAGCATAGAGAAAATGCTTCATAACATTGGAGTAGGCAGTGATTTTTGGACATGACTCCAAAAGCACCACCAACAAAGTCAACAATAACAAATGAGATTACATCACATAAAAGCTTCTGCATGTCACAGGAAGCAATCAACAGAATGAAGAGACAGCCTACAGAATGGGGAAAATATTTGGAAATTACACCTTTGAGAAAGGGTTTAATATCAAGAATATATAAGAAACTTAAACAACTCAGTAACAACAACTGAAATCGAAGAAACAAAAACAGATGAAAAGTGAAATAAAAATTTTTAAAAATCTGATTTAAAAAATCAGCAAATGACCTTAACAGACTACTCATGAAGACATGCAAATGGCCAACAAGGATATTAAAAAATACACAATATCACTAATTATCAGGGAATACTGAATTAAATCACAATAAGATATCACTCCACTTCAATAAGAATAGCTATTTTTTTTTAAAACGTGCTGGTGAGAGTAAGGAGAAAAGGGAACCTTTATACTTTTGGTAGGAATGTCAATTAGCACAGCCATTATGGAAAAATGTAGAGGTTCCTCAAAAAATTAAAGGTGGAACTATGATACTATCCAGCAATCCTGCTACTGGGTGTACATTCAGAAGAAATGGAATCAACCTAAATAAAATACAAAAAAGGAGCTGGATATGTGGCTCAGTGGTTAAGCGCCCCTGGGTTCAACCCCTGGCACCAAAAAAAAAAAAAAAATCTGCACTCATGTTTCTTGCAAGAGTATTCACAATAGCCAAAATGAAAAATCAATGCATTTCCAGCAATAGATGAATGGAAGAATACGAGCTGTGTAAATGCAATGGAAAAAGGATGAAAGAATGAAATCCTGTCATTATTGACAACATGAACAATATTAGAAGATATGACAAGTTAATAAGCCAGTCATAGAAAGACAAACACTATGTAATCTGACTCATGTGAAATCTGAAAAAATTGTTTTTATAGAAGTACAGAGTACAACAGTCACTGCCAGAGGCTGGGAAGGGAAGAAGAAAGGGAACAGGGAGAGTCTGATCAATGGCTACAAAGTTACAATAAATTATATTGTTCTACTGTACACTAGTGTGACTACAGTAATTATAATGCTTATTTAAAAATAGCTAGATGAGAGACTTTTTAATGTTCTCATTACAAAGAAATAATAAATGTTTGAAGTGGATATGCTAATTATCCTAACTTGATCATTAAAGTATGTATATATACAGAGAAATAGTACATAGTATTCATAAATATTATTATGTGACAATTAAAAACAAAAAACAGAATACAACATTTTAAGAACTATTAAAATCACTTAATAGTGAAAACCCTGTATCTTCAAAAGATCTTTGTTTGTTTATTTATTGATACTGGGGATTGAACTCAGGGGTATTCAACCACTGAGCCACGTCCCCAGCCCTATTTTGTGTTTTATGTAGAGACAGGATCTCACTGAGTTGCTCAGACCTCGCCACTGCTGAGGCTGGCTTTGAACTCGCAATTCTCCTGTCTCAGCCTCCCTAAGTGCTGGGATTACAGGCTTGCACCACCGCACCCGCCTCTTGTCTATTTATTATGGTGTTCCTTTTCAACAACATTTATTTATTTAGATAAACATTTTATTTAGATAAACATTTATTATTTATTTAAAGCATTTATTTAGACTTTAGTTTGTGTTATTTTTTGTAATATCCACCCAAAGGAGCCCCAACAGATAATTTGATCTTCCCTTCTATGATTTTACTGGGAAAATAATAACCCTGGAGAAGTAAAATACAACTATAATGTGCATTTAAATTTTTCTAGCAGTGGCAGCTTCCCACAATGCTAAGTACAAGTTCAACTCAGCCTATGTAACGAGGACCTTATTACATGGGATGATGACATGTCTGGAGGTGAAGAAGACTCAAGGCTATTAATACTCGAGGCGTTTCCAGGACTTCATCAGCAGCCAGTTCCTTTTTTCTCCACACCAAGAACACCAGTCACCTTCGTGGTTGCACATGATCTGA
>CM053408.1:4665433-4683752 GCA_028644305.1 Xerus rutilus | reverse complement strand
AGGTTGTGGTATGTGAAATCATAACAGGATGTATATTTTCAAAATCAACACAAATACATGTGAACATAAATTGATCAAGGGTTTGACAGAGAAAGATACGTGAAGAAATGCTAAAGATCATCAGTTTTGGAAAAATTTAAAACATAATCGTCCAACTGGAGCAAGTATTATCAATCTGGGATTTCAAAAATTCCAGTAGAGAAACAGGATACAGTGCTTTTCAATTGTACCTGACATTTTTCTAATGAAACCCCTTCATTAATAAAGGATCCAAAAAAAAATACACTTTGCCGCACACTGTGCCCACACTGGGTAGATAATGGAGTGTTGTCGGTATGGATGGACATGAAAACGTTAGCCTTGTAGAAGTTAGGTCTAGGAATTTGCTTTAACACATAAATATCATTATGGGGATCTCAGCCTATGACCAAATCTTCAGCCCATTGCTAGAGCTTGTGGGGTAGGCACCAAAGGAGCTCATTTGCACTGGGCTGAGGAGTTTCTTTGGAAAAGACTTCATGCTGTGGCTCTATGTGGCAAACCAAAAATTGGTTACAAACTAATTGTAACAGTAATTTGCCAAGCACAGCAGGCTTGAGTTAGACAGAGGACCATCGGTTTTAGATGGAAAGAGGTCTTGGTTGGGGTCTGTGCTTAAATCTCAGTGAGAGAGAGGTTTGAGTTTAAACTTAAAAGATTTATTTCATCAAGCCAAGCAGAATGTGAGGTGTCTCAGCCACATCCTCCCACCAGCCAGTCTCAAGGGAGCTTGCAGCTTTGACCGTGAGTCCTTTAGCTCCCACAGCGATGCCAGCAGTAACCTGAGCTCTTCTGCCCTTCCCAGAGGGGCACTGGCTATGATGGGCCGCACCTCAGCAAGGGCATCAGCTAGAAAGAGCTGATCATGAGCAAATTTGTCATCTACTCCAGAAAAGTCCTAACATGTGCACAGGTTGTTGACATTGAGACAATTTGAGTTCTCATTATTTTCTGAAAGTGTTTTTGAAGATTTTTCTTGGTGTTAGAGAGACCAGGAAGGAAAGGCTTAACAGCTATCCTCTCCTTCCCGTTTCTCCTTCTATCTCCAAGGAGATTGGATATGGCTGTTGTTCTTTTGTCTCAAGGATAATGTAGCCTGCCAAGTGGAGTTGCATAAACAGTAACTGATCTTGTACTCTAAAGTAAAATCTGAGGAAATGGGTGAAGTCATCAGAACGCATGGCCATTGCAAACAAGTATGCAACGCAACCTCTCTAGCTACAGCAAAACAAAACTAGCGTCCAATGTGCCGTCCACTCGTCACCAGCACGTTGTTATTTTACTCACTAAGTAAAGTTAATGAGCCCTGGACATCACTCTGTCAGTGTGGGGACATGTGTGGCATGAGGAGAGGGACTTGGGAACACAGGGCAGGAAGGAGTGAGGAGACAGAGTATCTGAATTGTCTTTTCAGTGCTTTAATATTTTCTTCATGTTCCATTATTTTACTTTTCTGTGCCATTTAGTGTAGATTTCTTCTATATTTTGTTCATCAGAAATCTCATGTCTGTAACTCTAATATCACAATTAAAAGTTGCATGAGTTATAAGTTACAAAATTCCATTTCTAGCTCCTTTGGATGGCTACCTTTTATAACATCCTTCATCTTCTCAATACATTCCAGTCTACCCGTGATATTCTTGTGTGCTTTTTCCATTGGTTCTGTACACAACGGTTTAGGATACCTTTACCTTATTAAGCATGAGTCCTTCCTGACTTTACCTTTTCTTGAATAAATAATTTTTTTTTGTTTGCTTAGCTACAGTGCAGTATGCACTATCAGGCCTAGAGTTTTAATGAATTTTCCTGATAGTCATGTTTCATATAACTCCAATCCAAACAAAACACCCTATTCTTTTTGCCACTGAATAGGAAATGACCTTAGCTCACAAACATCCAGGCTCTTCTCTAGTTTGCTAATAGGGTTCTAGAAATACATTTTTAGATGTTTAAGCTTACTTGCTAATAATTCCTCTTCCAAATGTCTGTTTTCTTGGTCCCCAAGAAGAATAAATCAGCTGCTTTTGGAAACAGCTCTGGAATTCCTCTATCTATGTGCAGTCCTCTCACTACTGTGGGGGGTGGAGGGAGTGGTTCTATTCCAGCTTAAGAACTCATTACAATTGCATGGAAACATATCCAGAGGTTGGGGGAAGATGGACATGAACAAAGTCCCTGAAATGGTTCATGCCATTTATTCCTCCTAGTACTCATGGGGATTTGGGGAAAATAGTGGGAGGAAGAGATAAACACTATGATATCATTTCATTCAAGCTTGAGTTACATGAAAAGACCAAACTGCATAACAAAGACTTAGATTTTAAAAAAAGAATGCTTTCGTCCTCTTCCAACACACAACCCCCCCAAACTGTCTTCTATTCTGACAGTTATTCTAAGTTCTTGGAACATGTTTATGAGTCTATCATGTATAACTATACTTGGCCTAAACTCCACTTACCATTGTGATAATAATGGTAAAAATAAAAAAAATAGGATTTTCCATGTAATTCAAAAATCTATTTCAGATGGATTCATATCTAGTTTTTCTTTTTTCTTTTTTTTTGGTACCAGGGATTGAACTCAGGGGCATTTGACCATTGAGTCACATCCCAGCCCGATTTTGTATTTTATTTAGAGACAGAGTCTCACTGAGCTGCTTAGGGCCTCACTTTTGCTGAGGCTGGCTTTGAACTCACCATCCTCCTGCCTCAACCTCTGAGCCACTGGGATTGCAGACATGTGCCACTCTGCCTGGCTTCCATATCTGGACTGATTATTTAAACCACCATTTGGAGTGAATAGAGATTTTAAATTATTACTGATTTCAGGTCATGATATGAGATAATTTAAAGGATTGGGTCATGATCCTACAAGCACTCACAAGTCCTCATGCTACAAGTATAGAAATCAGGACTATTTCAACCAAACTGAGTGGCACACTCTTCCCCTACTGTTTATCCCCCCTCTAAATTTCTTTCTCTAGTGGTATTGTCCGCACATGTCTATAGTACCTGTTACCTGTATTCCTGTCTTTTGTATGGAAACTCCTTAATCAGAGTCTTTTACATTCTTCATGCATAAACTTTCACCAGTCATTCATGGAATTAGAAAATCAGAGGGCATTATCTTAGAAGGAATGTGATTTAGTCCAAATCCTAATGAATGTTCCAGGCCTTTTCACCAAATCCTAGACATATGTGTTATACTTTTTCTTGATACTTCATTTGAATTTTTTTATTCTAGTTTTGCTCCTGGCAGCTAGCTAACGCTCATTTCTTTATGACTCAAAGATAAATGTCATGTTTCTACTTCAATCTCTTTTCTAGGCTAAATAATCTTAGTTCTAGTAATGCTTTCTCCTAGACTTTTAAATCAATTTGAGTCTTTTAGATTCGACTAAGAAAATCATAATCAAAACATAAACTTTTAAAAAGGTGTTGATTAGCCAGGTGCTGCCATGCACACCTGTACTTTCAACTACTTAGGAGGCTATAGCAGGAGGATCACAAGTTCCAGGACAGCCTGGCAATTTAGTGAGATCCTGTGTCAAAATAAATATGAAAAGGGAATCGGGCTGTAGCTCCGTGGCGGAGTGCTTGCCTAGCATGTGTGTGAGGCCTTGGGAACAATCCCCAGTGCTGCAAAAAATTTTTTAAAAGTAATTTATGTTGCTTACATAGCTGAAATGTCCAGAAATAAATTCAGTTGCAAACTAGGATGGTAAGATAGTATAGGGGTCAAAAAATAAATCCCAGGTTGATTACACATGGGATTATCCTGTATCATGACTTGGGTGGTAGAAATCCAACCATGCAACTGTCAAACACCATAGACTCTTGTAGCAAAAAAAGTGCATTTTCTGAATCTAAATGTTAAAAATAATTCACAATGTGGGGATAACTCAGTCTGGAATGTGCTGTTTATGCCCACCGTAGCATGGAAGGAAACCCACCTATCTCCATGTTGTACTTACTATGGTAGAATTATAATGCAGAGCAAGAACAAGATTTTATTTTGTTTTTTAAATACATCATATGAATTTTATGGTGCTGGTTATGAAAGAAGCAAGGGGAAACATAAATGATCCCTTTGAATAATGGCATACCATGTAATATTCAAAGAATAATGTGTTCAATGGAAAAAGATGAATTGTTTTGCTTTGATTTTTTTTTGGATTCCATATGTGGGAAAGTACTTATGCAGGAAGCAGTAATTACTTTTATCCTAATATATTTCAGCAAAGCAATAAGTGATCATTATTTAAATTCCTGATTCTATTCTTAATGAAGATTCAATTACTTGTGTCCAAATCTCAAGCCATGTAAATTCTAATGTAATATTTTATATCCATTGGAAAATTTTCAAACTTGTTAAATAAGTCAATTCTTTGGCATGGAAGAAAGTAAATGAAGTGACATCTTGGTTATTTGATTATACTCATTGACTCACTTTATCCAATCTACCCTTTAGTATTTTGATTTGCTTTTCCCCTCTCAAAGAAAATATCAGAGAGGAGTATTCACTGGCAACAAACAACAGGACAGCATTCTATGCATTAAAACCATGAGCAACCCATGTGAAAACTACTACCACAATGTAGCTAGGTCAAAATAAAAGCTTTTCGTGTACAGTATGATAACCTTTCTTTAAAAGCCACTTTATTCCTGGGTATTTGCAATAGAATGCTGTTATCAGAAAGATGGCTGGCATTAAACAGCATTTAGTTATTAAACTATGTTTTACCAACTCTTAAGACTTGGGGATCAAAGCTGTATTTATTTTTAATTCATCTAGTTAACCATGCAAATCTTTAAGACACCGTGTGTGCAGTCACACTTCAAATAATGTCAGTACATTGGATTTCACAGTGGTGAGAACACTTTAAAAATCATTGAGACACAATTTCTTTTCTCTTCATTAAGTCAAATAAACTTTTTTTTAATACATGTAGGAGTTAAAAAAGCATCCAAAAAGCCTATTTGGCTTGATTTTGGTTTTCTCATCTTCATTTTTTGCTTCATTTATATTCCTCTTTCTCATGCCTTTGTCTGTGAAAAGAAGTTGCTTGTTAAACATTCTGGTATAGTTTAGCATTTATGTTGTAAGTAACTTTTTCCATATGTTTGTTTTTGCCTCTATGAGGTCTCTTTGTCTCAACTTTCTTCACTCCCCACTCCTGAATTAAAGGGGGGGGGGAGGTTGCCTTCCTTGCTGTGTTTGGGTATGGTGTGTAAAATCAGTCATACCCAGCTCTCTCCTGCAAGTTTATAATTGTAATTAACTTCCTACAAAATTTCATCCTCAGTCCGCTGCCCAGTTAAATAAGCTTCAGCTTCTTCGTCTCCCATGAAGAGGGATGTGCAGGAAGACAGTTATTAAAGGATTAGAAAGAAACCTCTAGAAATCCTATTTCTTTGAAGAAAAGTGGGTCACTTTTGCTGTGTTTTCTGCTTGGCTTCATAGTTCATAGTTGGACATCAGTATTTGATGATCTGAAATAATTTTTTGGCTCTCTCTTTTTAAAAACAAGATTAGTTACGTACATCATCTGAACACTTGCATTTGTGGTAGCGCACACTAAAATTATGGTTATTGCTCTCTTTTTCCATTACTGTGTACTGTCTTAACTCAGAACTTTCACAAGACCCATCTTGGATTGGATGTTTGAATATTTGATCTCAGATGTTGTCCAATTATTGTTCATCTGAGCATTTTCAAATCTTTAAAGGTAGAATCAAAATAAATATTGGAGCATGATGAAGATGGGGATAATAATACCTTAAAATGATAATAAATTAGGCAACATCTGTATCATCAAAGCACAATGGGATGTAACTGAAAGATATAGTCACTCCAGTTTTCCAAAACTTTTTACCAGTATCCCATCAGAGGCAGAACAGGAACAAGAACCAGAGTTTGAAATGTAATGAACCTGTTCTGTTTCCCCTTTTTCTTCTGTTTTGAAAGTAAATTCTAAGTCAAGGTTAGTTATACTGTTTAGGCATATATTTTATTTTAATGCAAAATTATTAAATTTTTGCTCCTTTATTTATCTTACATCACTTCTGTTCGCTGTACTCTCTGGAAGATCACAGATGATGGTTCAGATGCATGGCATCCCAGGTCCTCCATGTCCATGGATAATCAGCTGTGTGCTGGAGCCAGCTCACGCCACATGATGGGCTACTTGTCCAGTTTTCAGGAACTTGTGAACAGTGAGCTGAGCGTCTTCATTTTTGTATTAATCCTTCATTGCTCAAATAGGTTTTTACAAAAAGGTCCAGAGGCTTCTTTACCATAATGTGGGCTGCATTACTGAAAAGACTCTTTTCTCAGATGACTCAGTTCTTATGTAATGGAGAGTGAGATGCTTCTCCTTAGATATAAAAAAATAATATTCAATACTGTTCATTACACTAATATTCTTTAAGATAGTTTGAAACAAAAAGCTATTATTTCCTTGTTTTCAAGACACATAGGTAGGAGAGCTTTATTGGAGACACATTTCTCCACCCCCACCCCAAGTTATTCATAAACATAAAAAGGTAAACTCCAGAAGACCAGAGTGTAATGATAAATATGTCAATAAATAAATGAATATGGTGAGGAGCAAATGTTTGTTCTAGAGAAATACTTCGTTTCCTCAAGGAGCTATATGTATCCAAGATTTTCTGAAATGTCATGCCCAGTACTGTACCCTAGGAATGACTAAGATCATCAGTAGAGAAATGGCTAAAGAAAACTTGGAATCCCATCCAGGCCAACATCCACAGTGAGATGCTTGGTCACCTCAGTTATTTCTGAGAGAAATTTGGCTTGCCAGTTGATACTCAAGGGGAACTTGAGATACTCATTTTTGTATTTTAATCTAAAGGAAGCTTTGTGAGATTGATAAAAGAAACACAAAGCCTCTCAGAAGCTAGGCAATAATGGCTACTTAGCTTACAGTATTCCTGGGAAGACCCAGGAAAGCTGGGATGGAAAACTCCGAGTTGGTTCTTCAAATACACACCCTTCAAACAAATGGGAATGTACAGAGGATAATGCATTGAGCACCTGAACATCTTTATCAAAGTTGATGATATATGAATAGTTTACACCATGTTTTTTTCTTAAGGAATTAACAATTATTTTTATGGCTGAAACCCCTTTGTACCTTTCTGTATTCACTAATACATTATGTCCAGAGGGAAAGACTGTCTATAATGTGGTATGCGTCTTCCTATATATGTTTCCTAGTTTTTGTACATATGCATAATTCACAAAGACCAAATATACGCCATTTTGTAAATTTTATAGCTTCATGCGACTATCGTACTCTACATATTCAAAACTTGATTATTTCTTTTGACCAAAAATTACTTTGAGATATAGCTAAGAAAATAAAAAATTCTATTAGGCTCACATCTTCATTAGTCAATAAAGTAATCGCTACAAATAAAGTGGAAGCCTTGTATATTCTCACCCTCAAAATGACACATGTTCAGCCGGGCGCGGTGGCTCAAGCCTGTAATCCCAGCACTTAGGGAGGCTGAGACAGGAGAATCGCGAGTTCAAAGCCAGCCTCAGCAATGGCGAGGCACTAAGCAACTCAGTGAGACCCTGTCTCTACATAAAACACAAAATAGGGCTGTGGATGTGGCTCAGTGGTCGAGTGCCCCTGAGTTCAATCCCTGGTACCAAAAAAAAAAAAAAAAAATGACACATGTTCTATTCCTCCTGGAGAAAAACACTATCATAAATGTGGTTATTATAGTTTGGATCTTAGATGTCCCCTGGAGGCCCAAGTGGTAGGTAGGCTTGGCTGCCAGTCCGTGGGGTCATGGAGAAGTGGCGGAACCATTAGGAGGTGAGGTCTACTGGGAGGAGTCAGGGCATTGAAGGGTGCCCTTGGGGAGAGCCCTCCCTTTCTCCTTCTGTGGGTCTCTCTCTCTCTCTGCTTCCTGCCTGCTGTGAGGTGAGCAGCTTTGCCTGGCCACACTCTCCCTGCCTTGACATCACCTTGCTGCAGCTCAAAACTGACCAAGCATTTCTCTAATTACTAGTGAGGTTGAACATTTTTTCATGTATTTGTTGATGGATTGTATATCTTCTTCTGAGAAGTGGCTGTTAATTTCCTTAGGCCATGAATTGATTGGGTGATTTATTTTGGGTGCGTTGTGTTTTTTGAGTTCATTATATATCCTGGAAATTAGTGTTCTATCTGGTGTGTGTGTGTGGTAAAGACACTCCCCCACTCTGTGGGCTCTCTCTTCACATTATTGATTGTTTCCTTTGCTGAGAAGATTTTTAGCTTGACTCCATCCCATTTATTAATTCTTGATTTTATTTCTTGCGCTTTAGGAGTCTCGTTAAGGAAGTCAGGACCTAATCTCACATGAGGAAGATTTGGGCCTACTTTTTCTTCTGTTAGGCACAAGGTCTCTGGTCTAATTCCTAGGTCCTTGATCCACTTTGAATTGAGTTTTGTACAAGGTGAGAGATAGTGATTTAATTTCAATTTGCTGCATATGGATTTCCAGTTTTCCCAGCACCATTTGTTGAAGAGTCCATCTTTTCACCAATGTATGTTTTCAGCACCTTTGTCTAGTATGAGATAGCTGTATTTATGTGAGTTAGTCTCTGTGTCTTCTATTCTGTGCCATTGGTCTTCATGTCTGTTTTGGTGCCCATATCATGCCTTTTTCTTTTTTTTTCACTATAGCTTTGTAGTATAGTTTAAAGTCTGGTATTGTGATGCCACCTGCTTTACTCTTCTTGCTAAGGATTGCCTCTGCTATTCTAGGTCTCTTATTTTTCCAAATGAATTTCATGATTGCTTTTACTATTTCTATGAGGAATGTTGTTGGGCTTTTAATTGGAATTGCATTAAATCTGTATAAAGCTTTTGGTAGTATGGCCATCTATTCATAATGTCAATTATCAAGAATATAAGCAACAATAAGTATTGGCAAGGGTGTGAGGTAAAAGGCACACTCATATATTGCTGGTGGCACTGCAAATTGGTGCAACCACTTTGGAAAGCAGTATGGAGATTCCTTAGAAAACTTGCAATGGAACCACCGTTGGACCCAGCTGTTCCACTCCTCAGTCTGTACCCAAAAGACTTAAAATCAGCATACTACAGTGACACAGCCACTTCAATATTTATAGCAGCTCAATTTACAATGGCTGAACTGTGGAACCAACCTAGATGCCCTTCAATAAATGAATAGATAAAGAAACTGTGGCATATATACACAATGGAATATTACTCAGCTTTAAAAAAGATAATAAAATTATGGCATTTGCAGGTAAATGGATGGAGTTGGAGAATATCATGCTAAGTAAAGTAAACCAATCCCAAAAAAACAAAGACCGAATGTTCTCCCTGATAAGTGAATGCTGATCCATAATGAGGGTGGAGGCAGGGAAGAATGGAGGAACTTTGGGCAAAGGGGAAGGAGGAGAGAAAAGATGGTGGAATGAGATAGACGTCATTACCCTAGGTACATGTATGACTGCTGCACATATGTTGCAACTCTACATTGTGTACAACCATAAATATGAAAAACTGTGCTGCTTTTGGGTACAATGCACCAAAATGCATTCTGCTGTCACATATACCTAATTAGAGCAAATTTAAAAAAAAGAAAAACCACAATGGATCCAGCTGAGGTGGAGCCTAGTGGGAGGAAGTTAAATCACTGGATGTGGGCCGTAGAAAAGAATACGGGCCCCTGAGCCCCTTCCATTTAGCTCTCTTTGCTTCCTGACTGGCATCGAGTGCGGGCCTGGTTACTTTCTCATTCCAAGACAGAAGGTGGAGAGAGGAAGGAAAGAGCATGGGGGTCAGGGTAGGGACAGTGAGAGAACAAGAGGGCCGGACTTATCCTTGTAACAAACCAGCTCTCACAATGACGAGCCCATGCCCCTGAGAGACAGAAGTCCATTTGTGAGGCGCAGCCTTTGGACCTAATCACCCCTCCAGGTCCACCTCTCAACACTCCTGCACTAGGAGATGCTTTTCCAAACCAAGAACTTTGGGGGACACCTAACCATAGCAGGCTCTGTCCAAAAATAATGCAGATTTAAAAACTTATCATGCAGGTACATCGATAAATTAACATGTTCTTATGCACTTTCTAGGGTTTACAGAAATTGGCCTGTCGGGGTGAGGTGGTGAGGCGATGAGGCGGGTGGGCAGAAGCAATAAGCCAGAAAACCTGCACACCCTTCTCATCCCCTCCCTCTCTCCTCCCTTCCTCTCTTCCTTCTAGATTGTGTTTTTGAGGATTCTGGATAACCTTGGAAAAGAAGATTTATAAAAGATTAAATTATTATAAATACTCATTTATCCTACTGAAGTATTTGTTAAAATATTTATTTGAAAATAGTGTGCTGTACAATTTTGAGGGAAAGTGTTGCTACAATAATTACAATATTATGAAGATATTTTAAATAATCTGTGGCTCTAGGCACTGAGAAGTGGCAGAAATGAATTAGCATGTGAAGTGTTTGAGTGTCAGAGTTTATATTCACATAAAGCTTTCATTACATTATCGGTGAATGAGACAATAAAATAATAACTTATATTTATTATGTGGTAGTTCATACTGTGCTTCCATAGCAGCAGTCAGGAAAGTCTTAATAGAGAAATTGATAATATTATTCTCATTCTGAATATTGATAAACTAAGCCCCAGAGTAGGTAAGTAACTTTTTCTATCATGGTTGGACATGGATTCCATGGTAGTTTTTCAGCAGTAAATTTACTAGTCTTGCAATCACACTTGTATACAAAAGATTTCAGAAATAATCATTAAGGAAAACATAACAAAAAAAAATGTTTTTCATACTAGTAGTTTTAAATCTTTTTATATAACTCTATTGATTAGCTTTTAAAGTTTGTGGAAATATTTTTTAAAACATAAAACAACAGTAATATTATAATCTGGATGTTTTTAGAATTCTTTTTCTTGTGTCTTTTTCTTGTGGGAGTTATGTAGTTGTAATTGTGGGAGTTATGTAGTTGTAATTGTAGCTTTGGAAGAAGTTTGTTGTGTTAAATGTTGGTTCTCTGGGCACCAGATTTATTGTGTAAGAAATAATAAAATGTACATTCCTTTAATTTGACAAAGACAAATTATGTAAAATGATCTCCAATTAACCTTGCCACAAGGCAGTTTTCCTTTTTTAAATATAATAGCAACCCATTATCAGATGGAGCTGGAGGATTTCTGATTTGGGTCTCTTAAGTATAGCAGTTAAGTATAGCATAGCAATACTTAATACTGTCTAGTTAAGTATAGCATAGCTTCAGCATCCGAGATTTTACTCAGAAAGCATGTGTGAGTTAAGCCTTGGCTGAATGCTGTGACTAACAGGCCTTTGCCTCTGGCCACTATTCTCTTCCACGCATACAAAATACACAGATAGTTTTTGCTTTACTTCCTATTTAGTAAAATAACATGGCCAAGGAAGTGATTGTAGATGATGGTATAATTTTCTGTCCAAAATTATTTTGAGTTGAACTTTGATTTTGTGTATTTTATTGTTATCCGATGAGTTCTATCACTTTGGGGCTCTGAGTTCACATTATTGTACTTTGGATATAGTTGCAAATTGTAGATGAAGTGTGAATGTTTATCAGCAAATGTAAATTATTGCATATTATTTATTTAGCATACTGTTTAAATATACATATTTTCCTAATGATATCCATATGTTCCCAGCTGCCATTATCTGAACAAAATGCATATCTGTGTAAGTGCTTGTCTATTTATTTATGTAAAAATGTTCCTAACACGTTACTGAACTTACTTCTAGCATTTATATTATATTAGTTACTTCTAGCATTTGTTTGTTTTATGATGACCACTGAAAATATTTAATTTCATAGGTGCAATATCATCTTACATAGTATTTTGAAGTCAGCAATTATAAATAGAAGATATTTAAAATTCATTTCAGGAGAATGAGTCAAGGGTGTGTACATGTGCTGAAGTAGAGACTTATGTGGGCTGTCTAGGCGCTGCATGGGAACCAGGTACCAAGCTAAATCAAGTTGTCCTTTGCTTGTTTGGTGGGTTGTTTTGTACTTCAAATTTGCTCTCTTGTGTTCCAATTTGCACTTTCTCAATTTGTGAGACCCTCACCTTCTTTTGCTAAAGTTGTTTACTTAGTATTTCAAAGTATTTTGATTTCAAGGTGTTCATTAAAATATATAAGATATATGTAGAAATGGTGATGATTTACAAAGTATATAATATACTTATATACTTATATGCCCAATTCATCTGAGGAAAATATTTAATTTGAATCTGATTAAGTATCACCAATTTGTTAGTCATAAATCCAGAACAGTCATTTAAGCACAATCTGGTTTTTTAGTATAAATTGTGTATAAACATGAGGCTTTTATCTATATTATTTTTAATTGAACTAGTAACTAGATATTGCTGTGGTGATCATATCATGTGTAAGCTTTGGAGCAACACAAGAGATCCCATTTATTAAGCTTAGAAACATTTATAGGAGAATAATTCCTACTTAAGCTTGTAATGATAAGGAATTATAATCCCTGATAAAATATGAATCCAACAAATACCTCAGTCATGAATCAGACTTTTCTCCAAAGACAGTTATGAACCTCATCTATGCTAGAGGTAATGCTACCATGAGAAAGAAACCCATGATTAAAACACCAGGGCAAGGGGCAGCCAAGAGAAATAGCTTTCCTTTTTACCCTTCCCCAAAGACATAATTTAGACAAGGTTTCCTCATGTCAGTTTTCCTTTAAGGACAAGGTCATCTGAAAGCATTTTCTTACAACAGAAGTGTCTAGCAGGACATTTTTTGGAAGACCCTTGGCTGGTTGCCAAAATCTGGGATATATATAGATCAAATTCATCAAGGCAAAGACAATGTCAGAAGCTGAGCACACAGTGTGCACAGTCATCTGATGTCTGGGGCTACAGCTGGTGCAGGCCTGCTGATCCTGTCTCTCCCCTGGCCCTTGACACTGTTTCCTATAGCAGCGCCTCACGCAGGGGAGGCCTGAGCTCCAGGGAGCACCACGTTTTCTCCACTGAGCATCTATCTGTCTGTCCTTGAGACTACCTGCGGGTGCTCTTGCATTTCCTCAGGCAGGCCAAGAGGCCTTGGGCCATGGAGTCAGTCAATAAATTGCTGATTTCCTGAGTCTGTATCAAACCACTCTAGCATATGTGAAACTGAGTTGTTAAAATTCCCAAAGGAAATACAGTTTTTGTCAAAGGCACAGGACACAGCAGCACACTAACTAATGACTAGCAAAATCAAAAAGCTGAAATCAAAATCATATTCAAGAAATTCAGTTATTTTTAAAAACATCAAAACCCCATATGTACATATATCCAACTTCCCCTGTCCCCTTCTCTATTCTGTGGGCATCCTTGTTACCACTGGGACGTCTAGTTGAAGTCTAGGTCTGTGGTGTTCAAAACCAAGAATTGAGCAAGACATGCAGAAGTAACAGGCAGAGTACAGATCTATTGAAGGTGAAGGCAGCACTCCATTAGGTAGAGCAGCGAGGGCCAAGCAAGAGAGAGGGTCTCAAGGCCTCAAGGCCTGGAAATTAGGGTCTTATATGCTGAGCTGTGGAGCATTCTCTTCTCTATATGGACCTGATTGAAGACCCCTACCCCGTTTGCTCCCCTTGGTTACCTTATGATACCTGTTTAGAATATTCTCCAATTTTTCCCCCATTGGTTACTTTAGAAAATCTAATTAGAATACAGTCTACTTTACCCATTGGTCATTTTAAAATATAGAACCTGTGGTGGGAGTTATCATGGTGATAAGTCCTCAGTGGCAGGAGGGGTCATGGTGATGAGACTTACTGTAAACAGAGACATGACGCTTCCCCTTGTCTTGTCCTCTAGCAGCTTCTTTCTTATTCCCTATCTCTGCCATCTTGGTTTCCCGGGACTACTCCTGCCTAACATCCTCACTGTGACAACTTGCATGTTATGTTTCTCTGTTTTCTCTGCTTCTCCTTGTTCTGTTTAGAGTACTTGATTATGTGTTCATTAAAGAAATTGACAATACTTAAAGGCATTCGCAAAGGAAGACAGTCTCTCAGATGATTCCTGAAGCACTTAACTAAAGGGAAGCGTATCTGTGTGATATCACATTTGAGGAATCAAGCATCAGCAGTACTTGGAAATGGCACTGCTATGTCAGCTCCAATAATTTAATTTTCCTCTCCCTTCTCTCAATTTTATACTTAGTGATTCTAAAGTGCTGAAGATTTCTCTTAATTTTTTTATTGTTGCAAATGTTGGGAATCTATGTTATGCAATGGTAAATCCTGTTTTGGAAATAAACAACAAATAGAATTAGCACAAATGGTATTTAAGTCCTAAAGTAGTTCAAGCAAGTCAATACTTAGTCATTATGTTACATGATACAAAACACATGGTTAAAAACCGAAACATCGAAAGAGCACAAAACATACAGTTATTTGTAAATACAGAGGAGATTAACTGATTTTTTTTTTTTTTTTTTTAGTTTCTTGTTTTAATCCTGATTTGTTCCATGTGGTCAAACCACAAAATACAAAAATTTGTTTTCTTCATTAAGTAGTTAAGTAGTTATTAAGTTTTGTTTGAGTTTATAGCATGAGAATTTAGTAGAAAATGTGACTTTTTTACTGAAATAAACAGAAGCCAACTCCATAATGTTTGTGAATCTGTGCACTATTTTTAAAATTTATTTTAATTGACAAATAATAATCAAATATTTATGGATATCATGAGAGATTTTGCTCTATTTATACATTATAGAAAGATTTAATCAAGCTAATTACCATACCTATCACCTACCCAATTTATCTATTTTTGGGGGTGAGAACATTAAAAACCAATGTTAACGATTTTGAAATATTCAATACATTCTTATTACCAATAATGATCATGCAGTGCAATATACTACTAAGACATTGCTCCCTTCTAATTGGAACTTTGCACCTTTGATCGGCATCTCTCCTTTCTGGATCTGTTCCTCCTCTGGCTCCACAACCTCTGGGAATTATCTTTCTACTCTCTATGAGATCAGCGTTTTCAGATTGTAAATATGAGACCATGCAGTATTTATCTTTCTGTGCCTGGCTCATTTCACTTAGCTTAATGTCCTCTAGTTCTATCAATTTTTTTTTCAAATGACAGGATTACCTGATTTTTTAAAGATTTAATAGTATTCCAGTGGATGTGCATGTGAGTGTATGTGTGTATACGTGTGTGTATATTTATGTGTGTGCATGTATATATATTTACATATACCAACATTATTAATTCATCTGTTGGTGTTTCATTAGGTTACATTCTTATTTGGCTATCATGAATATTGCTGAAATAAATGTAGGAGTACTGATATTTCTAAGACATACCAATTTCATTTTTTTCTTGGCATATATAACCAGAAGTGAGATTGCTGAATGACATGATAATTTAAGGTTATATACACACACACACACACACAAATGCCCATGGACCATTCAGCGTACAAAAATTAAAACACGAAAATAAACAGTTTCTTGATGGAAGATTAAGGAGTTGTTACTGTTGCAATGGTCGGAAATTTTTCTATAATATTGTGTGTCAATTGCCAGTTCCCAGTGGTCTTTCTTTCCATTTTCTCTTGAGGTATGTATTGTAGACAAGAGTATGACTCGGGGTTGTCAATTTCTTCTTTCTGTGGAGCTAGTCAGGGGGCCGGTTCTCAGCTTCCCTTCTCAGCAGTGTGGAGTGGGGCGGGTGGAGGGTGTTGTGTACTCCCCTCACAGTGAGGGGTCACTGTAGAGTTCTGTGAAAGGGGTTCCCAGAGGCCTAGCTCCTGGAGGTGGGGTTTGGGTGGGCTAGGCCCCCAGTGCTTTGTGAAATGATGTCTGGTGAAGCTTTTCAGTCAGCACTGCTCCAGAGCCCAGCTGCTTCCCAACTACCCTGGGCATCTGACCAGCTGGTATCCCCCTGGGTTCTGCCCAAGCAGAGTGGACCCAGTTCTCTGCCCGACCCTCTCCCTCAGCCTCCTATGCTCAGTCCCAAAGCACACATTCACTCTCCTCTGCCTGATCAAGTTCCAGGGCATCCTCAGCTGGTCCTGTGAACTGCAAGACTCAAAAAAAGTGAGAGGATCTCTCTGGTGCAACACTTTCCATACCTGAATTTCATTTTTTGAGGAACTTCCACATTATTTTCAAAAATGTATGAAAAATCTACATCCCAACCAACAGAATAGGATGGTTTCTTTATTCCACAGTCTTGACAACTTTTATCATTAATCTTATTGATAATAGCCATTCTAATAGGCATGAGGTGATCTCATTGTGGTCTTCATTTGCGTTTCCATAATTATTAGTGATGTTGAATATTTTTTTCATATCTGTAGGTCATTTATTTCTCCATGTTGAATAATGTCTTCTCAGATATTTTGCCCATTTTAAAAATCTGGTTATTTGTTTTCTTGCTATTGCATATTTAAAACATATTTAAAACATATTTTAAACATATTTAAAACATTTTAAATATTTTAAATATTTTAAATTTTTTAATTTTTTAATTTGTTATTTTTAGATACACATGATAGAGTATATTTTGACACATTATAAATATATGGAACATAACTTATTCTAATTAGAATATCATTCTTGCAATTATACATGATGTGGAGTTTCACTGGTTGTGTATTCATATCTGAATATAGGAAAGTTATGACCAATTCATTCTACTGTCTTTCTTATGGCCATCCCACCTCCCTTCTCTTTATTCTCCTTTGTCTACTCCACTGAACTGCCCCCCCACCCGCTCTCTTGTTATGTGTTAGCATCCACATATCAGTGAGAACATTTGACATTTTTTGTGGGGGGGATTGGCTTATTTCACTTAGGATGATAGTCTCCAGTTCTATCCATTTACTGGCAAAAGAAAGTCATTCTTTTAACATTTTGATAAAAAAGAATAGTAATAGAGAAAAAAACTGTGTTGTGAAATCATGTAGTGCAAATGCCATAATTTCATTCTTCTTTATGGCTGAATAATATTCCATTGTGTATACATACCACATTTTCTCTATCCATTCATTTGGAGAAGGGCACCTGGCTGGTGCCATAGCTTAGCTATTGGGAATTGAGCTGCTATAAACATTGATGTGGCTGTGTCACTGTAGTATTCTGATTTTAAGTCCTTTGAGTACAGACCAAGGAGTGGAATAACTGGATCAAATGGTGGTTCCATTCCAAATTTTCTGAGGAATCTCCATGCTGCTTTCCATAGTAGTTGCACCAAGTCGCAGTCCTACCAGCAGTGTGTGAGTGTGCCTTTTTCCTCACATCCTTGCCAGCATTTATTGTTACTTGTGTTCTTGATAATTGCCATCCTGACTAGAGTGAAATGGAATCTCAATGTGGTTTTAACTTGCATTTCTCTAATTGCTAGAGATGTTGAACATTTTTTTCATATAATTTTTTTGACCATTCATATTTCTTTTTTGGTGAAGTGCCTGTTCAGTTTCTTAGCCCATTTATTGGTTGGGTTATTTATTTTTTTGGTGTTAAGTTTTTCAAGTTCATTTATATTTATGGATATAAATACCCTATCTGAGGTACAGGTGGCAAAGATTTTCTCCCATTCTGTGGGCTCTCTTTTCTTGTTCTTGATTGTTTCCTTTGCTGAAAAGCTTTTTAGTTGGATACCATCCCATTTATTGATTCTTGATTTTGTTTCTTGTGCTTTAGGAATCTTGTTGAGGAAATCAATTCCTGGCTGACATGATGGAGAGTTGGGCCTACTTTTTCTTCTAGTAGGCACAGAGTCTCTGGTCAAATGCCTACATTCTTGATCCACTTTGAGTTGAATTTTGTGCAGGTTGAGTGATAGGGTTTCTATTTTATTCTATTACACATGGATTTCCAGTTTTCCCAGAAGCATTTGTTGAAGTGGCTATCTTTTCTCCAATGTATGTTTATGATGCCTTTGTCTAGTATGAGATAACTATATTTATATGGGTATGTCTCTGTGTCTTCTGTACCATTGGTCTTCTGTTTCTGTGCTAACACCATGCCATTTTTGTTACTATAGCTCTGTAGTATAATTTAAAGTCTGATATTGTGATACTTCCTGCATCACTTTTCTCTCTAAGGTTTATTTTGAGTCCTGTATTTTTTTATATTAACCACTTATCAAATGTACAGCTTGCAAATATTTTCTTTCAATCCACATGTTATCAGCTTACTGTTATTTTCTCCATAGCTACTAAATATATAC
>CM053408.1:4486733-4664933 GCA_028644305.1 Xerus rutilus | reverse complement strand
CATTAGGCAACATTTATAAATGGTCAGTTTATAGCAGATAATATATAAATTGGGCAATCATCATAAAAATTAGAAATTATAAATATCATTAGGCATAATAAGAGGGAAAAGGAATTTTTGTTGTTTTCAGCCAGGTTAAATTTAGATTTGTAAGTATCGATGTATCAGAAAATACTGAGTACTTGTATGTACGTAGAGAAACAGAAACCCTCATAAACTACTTGTAAGGGGGTAAAACCATACAGTTATTCTGGAGAGAAATAAACAGAACTTAATAAAATTATGCATTTATGTGGAAATCTTCAGCATAAGTTAGGAGAATTTTTTTGCATAGATCCATAAACTCAAAAGCATGAGGATATTCATGTAGCATTTTTGTGGTAGTTAGTAGTAACCTAAGTATTCATTATTATCAGAACTTGTAGATTAATTGTGGTGGGCATATATACAAAGATAATAAGCCATTAAAACAATTAAAATATAAATACAGAAATGTGAACTGATCTTCAAAATTGATTTTAAGTAAAAATTTAACAACCAGTATAATGCAGCAAACGCCTTTTGTGTGCATGAAAATACATCCCACACATATTAAGAAATATTTTATAAGGTATGTGAATATGCATGAAAACAGATAAAACACATTAAAATGTATTTATGAAGAAGTGGAGAAGAAAGTTGTAATGAGAGAAGGAGAAATGGGAAAGAAAAATGGCATAATACAAAAGAAAGCTCTTGGTAGGACTGACTATGATACCATTATCACCAGCTAGGGTTGAAAAAAGTCATATATCTTCAAAAGGAAACTTTGCATCAAGATAAATTACATGCCACCATTTTCACTTGTGTTCTTGGATGGTTTCTCCTGTCTTGCTTTATTCTTTTTCTCACACGTGTAAAAGTGAAATTGAATGAGGAAAATGGCGGAAATCCTTGGTTGGAGTTCCTTGCCAGAATGAATTATTGAAGGCATGCAAAAATTCTGTTGAAATATGATCTTCAAAATGAGAAGCATACTGTCCTTGAACACTAGATTATTAAAAATTTACTGTACATTTTGTTGTAATTGCAGAGTTCTTAGGACCCCTTTCTTTTATCAAATACATCCTAGGAACTTAGCAGAATATATTACAGGGGGATTGACTGCTCAGAAGTTTCTCCCACAAATGCTTATCATTAACCTCGCTTACAATGTGAGGCCATTCATAATGTCTAACTTAATTTTTCCCTTTTTTAATGATGTAAATTAAGGAAGTTTTGGGTTGGCTTTGTAGCTCAGTGGTAGAGTGCCTGCTTATCTGTGTGATGCCCTAGATTTGATCCCCAGCACCACAAATCATAAAAAGATGTTACATGGATGCTCTTTTAGAAATAGCTTTAGCATCAACATGATAAAGATTCTTCTTTGCTCTATGAAGTTCTTATATAAAGATCGATGTTCCAACTGTCTCATTGTGCCAACTGCCTAAGTGGAGGGTGTAGCCTGGTATAAGCAAAATCAAAGATAAAAACGTTCTCAAATAGATGAACTGCACAAAAGTAACCTCGCAGGCACAATTACCATCTGTTTCTGGGCTCAGCTAATGAGAGAACTTGTTAAATTGCACATAGGCTCAATCTGAAAATAATAAAACCATGACTTCTATGAGTTAAAAAACATGCCCCTATAACCTCCCCTTCTCAACCTCTAGTTTCACTTGTTGAAAAACAAGGAAAACAAATAGACATGTGGCCACCCACATGGTTGTGTAAATTGGGGAAAAAGTGAAAATAACATGCGACAGAATGCCTGAAGGTTTCACTTAGTCCTTCACACATGGACTTAATCACTTTGGCAAATTCTCCCTTCTTCCCATATGAACTTTATAGGCCACTTTTCAAATTAAAAGTCCCTTTTCCTCTTTCATGTTTTAAGCACTAGTGGCTGAGGGAAAGACTAGGAAGTGATGTGAGGAGAAACTGTATCATCAACTAGGAATTTTGCTGCTTTTGTTAATTCACTGGAAAAATGCCAATAATGTAGATTGCCTAAAATTTCTGAGGAGCTTCATGGTATGCGTGAGGTGGGGGTACAGGGACATGTGAGCACATGTAGATTTATTGCATATGCTGAAGTCCTCTCAAGCTGGAAACATTCGAATTCCATGACACACAAGTCCTGTAACAGGGCAAAGCAATCTCCATCATGCTTTTACCTCTGGACTTCCTTCTGGTGGCTCACTGCTGTGTGCATTAGTGACTAGAGATGCCTGCAGTCATGATGGAGAGTGACAGAATTTGAAACCTATATGAAGTATTTTCAGACAAGTCCACTTTGTCATTTAAAACTAGTGGGATGGGACCTTTGCTTTCTCGATGCCCTCCAGAGCTGAGGGCCACGTGGGAAGTGTGAATCTTTTTCTTGAGCAATAACTGCAGGGACTTTATATAAGGACCTCAAGACCTTGCACACACAGCTGGCAAACACAACCACACCACAGTCTCCATGAATCTCGGTAGCTGAATGGTCAACAGACAGCGTGGTGTGTTGAAGGTGCTCCTGAGTGTCTGGTGGACAGGCTGCTCACCTTGCCCTGGAGGGCCACCCTTCCTGACTCCAGGCTTCAAGCATGTCTGATAGAGAGTCTCATAACTCCTACGTTGCTTCCTATGTACAGGCTGACACATGGCAAAGGCCTCCCTCCCCTCCACTGGAACATTCTCATGGTGCCACTTAAAATTTGTCAGACAACTGATTTTGAGGTGGACGAATATGTTCTGCGAAGCATCAGTAGTAGTTTAGACTTTGTGAGCCAGTATCTGTTAGAACTACTTAATTCTGCTTTGGTACTGCCAAAGCAGCCACAGGTCTCGTGTGGAAGAGTGACTGTGGCTCTTTTCCTAAAAGAACAACTGTGAAAACAGCACGCTGGCTGGATTTGGCCCTTGGCCTATAGTTTGTTGAGCCCTGAATTGTAAGATTGCCTAGGCCAGGAGGGGGGATTCTTCTGATTTGCCTCAAGACACAGTGGGAGGACTGAATAACACAGCCTTTGTGTTGTCTTGAACATGTCCCTGTGTGCACGCACCTGCTGTGGGACAGAAAGGTAAAGAACACAGAAATAGTCAAGCCATAAGCTCTGTGTCTTGGGAAATGGACCAACTTCCAAATCTTTATTTTTCTCAGCTATTAAATGTCATATTTCAAGAAATACCATAGTAAGAAAGCAATGGATGCAGTAAACAAACCATAGTGATACACATTTCTTTGTAAAATACAGCCAAAGAATACTTGAGCATTAAGACTCTTCTGCTTGAACTTGAACTCATGTTTTATAACATAAGAAATATGTGTTTACTATAAATATCATCTCATGCCTCCCTGAGATGTTTCCAACAAGGAGCACACGTCTCTGTGTCTTTGGTATACTTGATTCATCTTCAAAACCTTTTACAGATTGGCTTCTCTGGGAAGTTTTTCTTACCTTTACCCTCACTGCTACGACTCTTGTGGAAACCTGAGTAAATCTTACCACTTTTTATTATCTGTATTTGTTGATCCGACTCTGTAGGCATTACAAGGAGACCTCTCTTAGGTTTTTCAAAATAGTTATAAGAAAGAATGCTTTAGAATAAGATTGTTTGAATTTTAATTTGATTCTATTGCATGTAAATTATCTCCAACTAATTGCTTAACTTACCTGCTTCTTCATTTATAAAGAAAAGATTAAGGGGTTAACTACAGGGGTTCTGATGTAAATTGTATGGTACAATCTACATAAGTGGCTTTAGGCAGTACTTGGCAGGCAATAAGCAATGGAGAATCGTTATGTGATGGCAATGTTGTCCTATTATCAACATCGCTCTAGTGTTAAGGCAGTAGATGACATATAAATAGTGCTTAGCGTATATTCTTTCAATGAGTGTAATGTCACAGATTTAATGAAAGTACTATATGTGTTAGTCTTGCAAATACCAGCTAAACATAAACCTGTTTTGTTAATACCTAATTCTTTAGGTTACTTTTATGGTATGTATTCAACTTTAGAAATTGTATTCTTCAGGTTGTTAGAATAACAACACACTGAGACTTTGGCAGGAAATAATATCCTGCATGAACTCTGACTTACTCTGAATCTCATCTCCCCAAAATTTATATTCATGCACATCCTCAAGTGTTCTTTGGACTCAGATTCTCCAAAGCAGTAAAATTGTAGATTTTTTAAAACTCTATACTTGATCATCTAATATTTTTGCTATCAAAAGGGGAAGATTTTGTTTTACCATTGGTAAATGATATGTAGAATTAACTGATTGTATTATTCAGAAAATAAACCTCCTGATCTAAATTAAACTCACTAATTCCTAAGTTAAATCTTTAATTCATGATTTTTATATTTCTAATCAGTACTACTTTCACTGTATTCTCATCAGAATTTTCTGCATAGCAAAGGAAACAACAAGATACAAAGGCAATCCACAGATTAGGAGAAAATATTTGTAAATCATATGTCTGACAGAATTACTGTGCATGATGCAAAGGAAACTCACCCCAAATGACCTAATTTTAAAATGGGCCACAGACTTGAATGGACCATGTTCCAAAGAAGACATACACAGGCAACAGGTGCATAACAATGCTCAGCTCCCCTGGCGTCCAGGAAGATGCAGATCAGCAGCACAGGAATCTGTCACCTCACACCTGGCAAGATGAGTGCTACGTAAAAACAAGAGTGGTACTGAAGGTGCTGAGAAAAGGGAGCCCTGCTACACTTCAGTGGGATTGTAATGGGGGAAGCCATTATGGAAGAGAGAACAGAGGTTCCTCAAAAGACTAAAAATAGAGCTACCATATGACCCAGCCAGCCCTCTTCTGGGCATATACACAAAGAAAATGAAATCTGCACCTTGAAAAGATATCTATACTCCACATTCATTGCAGCATTATTCACAATAGCCAGGACATAGGAGTCCATACGTGATCATCAAAGGGTGATAGACAAAGAAATGGCAGCTTATGTGCACGCGGGCACTGACACAGGGGTAACTGTGAGGAGATGGATATGTTTGCTTGGTGGACTATCAGAAGCATTTCACTATGTATATAATATATCAAAACATGTTTTACATTTTTTATACATATAATTAAAATAATAAAAGTGGTAGAACATATAGGCAATATTAGACTATGTGGAATTAAATAGATTTTCCTCATGCTTTTTCTTATTTTAGTATTAATCAGTTGGAACGATACAGAGAGAGCTCAAGCTATAGGAGTTGCTCTCAAAAACATACATGTTTATAAAATGAGTGCACTTGACCATTTATAAATGTACTTTTTTTGCTCTTCTAATAAAATACTGTTTGAAGAATCACTTTGAAAATGGTTAAATATTATACAAGTGGATATTATTAATATTAATGACATTTCAACATTAAAATAACAGCCAAAATGGAGGCTTAAGTCACAAATCAGAATCTCTAGATTTGGCCAATCCTGAAGACTTCTATTTATGTAATTGACTGCCTTATTACTTAGAAAATTGTTTTAAATTACGAATGAAAGCTATGAACACCTTATGAATGTTTTTTTTTAATACAGTTCATTTTTTAAGGGTTGTTTTCTATTCATAACAAAATTGAGAAGGTGGCACAGAGACCTTCCCTGTGTCCCCTGCCCCACCCATGCAAAGCTTCCCTGGTTATCACAGCCCTTCCCAGAGTGGCACACTTATTACAATCCGGGTACCTCTGTTTATACCTCATGATCACCCAAAGTTCGCAGGGGGTTCACCCTTGGTGTTGCATGTATCATGGGTCTGGATAAATACAGTGACACTTCTTCTCCATTGCAGTGTCACGTGGACTGCTTTCACTGTCCTCAAAATCCTCTTTGCTCCACCCACTCCTCCCTCCCCTGCCATGGTGACCACAGATCTTCTAACTTTCTTCATGGCCCTGCCTTTTCCAGAATATCCTATAATTGGATTCACACAGTAGGTAGCCTTTTAAGATTGACTTCTTTGGCACAGTAACATGCAGTTAAGTTTCCTTATCTTTTTTCACAGGTTGTTGGCTCTTTTTAGCACGAATGAGATTCTGTTATTTGGACATAGAACAGTTTATTTGTTCATCACCTACTGAAGGACATCTTGGTTTCCATGTTTGGGCAATTTTGAATAATGCTTATAAACATGTACTTGCAGGTGCGTCTGTGTGGACGTGTTTTCCACTCCTGTGGGTAAATAAGAAGTGCAGTGGCTGGGTCATATGGCTAAAAGCATGTTGAGTTTTATAAGAAACTGACAACTTTTCATACACGCACATGCTGTGAACCAGAGATGGGGTATATGAGGAAGAGGGCATTTGAAGGTCTCTCAGCCATTCTCCAGAGGCCAGTTGCTTGGTTTGAATGGTGTCTGAGGTCTCAGTTCTGTGTTGCTGGCCCTGAGAGACCACTCATGTCTCTTCTTCCTTGCTTTAGTCCCTCAGCAACTGAGACATGCATCTGCTAGCTTTGGAACCCCAAGCTAATGTATTTACTTCATCAATTCAGTTGGATATTTTCACATTCCCTGAAGGAAATAAGAAGAAATTTTATTATTACTGTATGAACCCAGATTACAATGATCCAAATATGCATCTATTTAATAAGGATTTATGTTCAAGGCTAGCTAACAATGATATACAACCATTTTTGACTGCTGCTTTAAGAAAAGTGTGATGTGCTAAATTCAGCACGTATATTTAAAATTGTCTCCCTATGATGTAATTGTTTCACTGATACACCTTGATAGAAAGATTTAACTACCATGCCAAACTGAATGCCTGGTTTGATTGGACCATTAGACTGGAACTAGTGCCAGAGAAGCTCCAGAGAAGCAGAGGACCCAAACTCTGCTTTGCACAAATGGGAGACCCCATTAACTTTTGCCAGTTTGAACTTACTGATATAGTAGATGGATCAGTGTGAATACAAATATATTGTCTTTTTTAAAAGTTAGATGGTACAGATAATTCACCCCCCCCCCCCCAGGAATGGCAGAAGACAAGATTTACAGTGATGTGCATATATAACTGTGAGGTGATGCTATCTAATCTGAGAGGACACAGCGAATGTCCTAAACTATCAAAACTCCTGTCTGCACCTTCCTGAGGTTTTAAAGAAGTCCAGGCATTCTCTTAAAAAAAAAAAAACAACTCTGGACTGGAGAGTTTCCCTATCTGTTTTTTAATACAGTGCAAATGCCCTATTTTACATGTGTGTCCTTGTGTTTTATTAAAAGTGCTTTCAAAAGTATTTCCCCTTGATACATCTACTTAAGCATCCTAAGCCCCATGAATGAAAGTTTTCAGTCTCTTTGAGCAGTGGGAAAACGTAATAAAAGATTATTTTAAAAATATAGATGACCACACAGAAATGAAATATTTGTTTCTGTTTTATTTATTATTACACATATTATTGTGCAAATTAATAGTTTTGCCATGGAATCTCCACACATGCACAGTCGAGCTTTGCTCATGTCTACCCTCCTTTCCCCTGCCCTCCTCCTGCCTCCTGTCTCCCTCTCCCCAAGCCATTTCCTAAGCCCCATTAGTCCCTTTTCTGCTCGCAGGTCAAAAGATATATCCTTGACGTCTCGGGCTGAACTCTCGCGTCCATCAGAGTGTGTACGGGAGAATCCCCCACTAGTTCCAGGGTACAGAAAATTTTAAAAGGCCCGGGCAGGAAGGGGAGGGCTTAAGGCAGGAAGAGAAGGTCAGAGTCCTTCCTGGATGAGTCAGGAAAAGCCCACTGATTGACAGGAGGCGCCTCTACTGGTGATGTTAGTGTCTGGCTGGTCACCCCTAACTAGACACACTGAACCGACCTAACAGATTCCTATATAGCATGTGATCTACATTTTGAAAGAAAATCGGTATTTAAAAGTCTGTATACTAGAGTTCAGAATTTATTCCAGGTGTCAGCTTAAAATCATGTGAGGAGGTATGCACAGTGACCTGTACTCTGGAACAATATGGAAAATTTAGTGGTTTTTCAGCTGCTGCTAAATTAATGAAGGGAAAAATAATTGGATTTAAGTGAGGCTTACCTGCTATAATGGTTCTATTATGAAGGGAGAAAAGAAGCTGTAAGAGCAATATGATTTTTAGATAATTTCCTCCTAGTCTTAGAGTCTGTTTATACTTTAACTGTATTTTAAATTTTCTTTTGTTGCAATAGAATTACATCTAAACTTTTCTTTGTGGGTGAAGTTGTTTTTTTAAATCTTAGACAAGGACACAATTGCCTTTAATTCTTCCTTTGCTCATTTTCATGGCACACTGCTATCCTTTAACCCTCCCTTGCAATTGGAGAGTAAGGCTAGAGTCCTGGACTCTTCCTGAGAGCCCTTTGACCTTCCCGTGTCCCCCAGGCGACAGAAGGACAACGCTCATCTTGTTCCTCATCCATGTTCCTATGTGCCTTTGCCTAAACTGGCTGCTCAGGAGAAAAAGCAAGTGTTGAAAAGTATTCGCCCTCCCTAGCCTTTTGGGGAGGGAGATGCATGGCTGGGATTTTTTCCACACACATTTCATCAAATGCAAGGCTCTCCCTGCACGCTGGTTGGCTGGCAAGCTGCAGAGAGCTCCAGATTACGGAACTCCTGATGGGATACTGGAAATAGATAAGCATGAGGAGGGATTTCCAAATCCTCAGCCAGCCACTCAGAGGACAGGACAAAACAATGACTACAGTGTGTACTGCACATAATCATAAAGCCCAAGACAACTGGACTTGAGTTCTAGCTATGTAATGATTTTGTAATAAAAAAGCAGACAAGTCTTGGATGACTTGTGTCTCCTAATGCTGGGATCAATTATTATTTGGAAATCACCTTTTTTTTTCCTTCTGATAGAAAACATGATGGAAGGAATTATTATATTGTCACATTGTTTTAAAAGCCAAATTCCAGGCAGCTTTTGCCATCCCTTTCTGATTTGCTGATCAGGACAGATGTGGGAGACCAGTTTCGGGTTCTTGCCATAAATTTCGCTTCCTTGGCTGAGAAGGTGCCACTGTAAACCATTATTTCCCATTTCCAAGAGTTTACGATATATTCAGCAGGCACACTGAATTCAAGGACAAATTAAACTTTCTTAATTTACATTTCAAAAGGAAGATCTCTCTGCTGGGAAGCAGCACAGTTTCATTGTGCATGTGGAGAAACTCAACTCAAGACTATTAAAGACTGCACCAAATAGTTAAGAATTAACTCTTTGACTGAAGGGCTTTGGTTTCAAAATTCTCTCCGTTGTCTAACACAACCAACCCCAAATCAAAGGGTGTGTCTCTTCACCTGGCCCTTCCTGAGCAAAACAGTGTTTAGAAGTTTTTCAGTTTTTTGGTTAATTCAAATAATGCTTACATGAATCCCTGTGCAGAGGCTAAATGTCTTCAGCTATTCTAATCACTCTAGTGAATAAGATTTGCTGTTCAGAGGAGGAATTTTTATATACCTCACTTTGATATCTTCGTCTCACAGTAAATGTAAATCTTACCTATCAAGTGAGAGAATTTAGAAGAGAAAGAGGCCTTTTTCCACTTCCTCTGGTCAAAATACATGCCTCTACTTTCAACACATCCCCAAAATACTTGTATCTAATATAAGCATTTCATTTTTAAAAGTTGCTAAGATTGAATACATTACATATGTTGCTCATAAATTAATATGTCTGCATTATTACTGGGGACATATATACAGCATTTACAGCAATTGCTTGTAGATAACTATAGGCTTCTGGATCTATTCCAGACAGGAACTGGGCCTTCAAAGTTTTATTCTGATGGAATTTATTTCTCAGTCCGCATTGATAGTTCAGTAAACATTGTTGTCTTCCTAAGTACATACCAAATACTCTAAGTTCAGTTAAAATTAATTAAAGAATAATATTAAGTTAACATCAGAGAAGCTGTTCCAAGCACTTTGTTAGATATTCTAGGTCAATCATTTCTTTTATTGCAGCGTAACTCCACGAGGTAGCAGCCATTATTATCTCAGCTTTAGGGAACGTAGCATGGAGATAAGACAGTGTCGAGGATGTAGAGAGACAGCACAGCTACCTTGAGATGACTGGTGGAGCCAGGGCTGGAGCCTGGTTTTCGTGATTGGAGCTTGCATTCCTCACCACTAGACTATACCCCTCCCGCAAAGATTGCAAATATCCATGTCCTGACTTAAACATGCCCACAGAGTAGAAGCAGGAATAGCATTATATTCCCTTGGGGTTCATTGTGCGCTGCTGGAGACAAATACCCAAGGGAACAGAAGTCAGTAGGATGTGTATGGCAACAGACTCACACACCAGTGTCCATAAGCAGAGCACTTACCAAAGAAGCTGAAGGTTCTCCAGAGGAAGCAGAAGCTGTCTTAAAGGACTGGTAGAACTTTTCAGATGAGACTGTGGGGCAAATCCTCAGATGAGAAAACAGAATATGGAGATGCTTGCTGGCATGGATTTCAGAAGAGCATTTAACTTGACCAGGAAGCTGAGTTCCTTCATCTTTTCCTGCCTACTTGGCAGTCTGAGGTTTAATATCAGCCTACTGATAACATTCTAACTCCTAAAAAGGAATTAGAAAATTATCTCAACCACAACGGAACTGACAGAAATCAGGGAGCACCACATTTAGCATCAAGGAAACATGCAGTTTTCTGCTACTCTGAGACCACTATTTAGAATTTCCTGTGCATCAGATTAAAGTTGGTCATTTAATGAGTTTGTTCAATTTTCTCATGAAAAAAATATAAAATTATATGAAACTACAACAGGCAGCAAATATTGCAGTTGGGGAGGAGATGAATCAGCATTAATAGAAACTTTGACAGTGTTAGGAAATCACTGTACCTAAGCTTCATAAGGACAGAAATCCCGTCATTTTTTTCAGTCTTGTATCCTCAGTACTAGAATAGCCCTGGCAAATTGTGGGCACAGCACAAATATTTATAAAATGTTTTGAATGAAATAACTAGCCATGAAGAAATCATCATAACACCATTAATATAAAAACATAGATTTTAGGGGCCATTAAGAACAATTAGTTGCAAAATACAGGTCTGTAGCTAGAGAAGATATAATGTTTGAAACAATATTTAATATGTGATAATCTGAATGAAGTTCCTGAATAGATAGAAAAATAACAAATCATGTTAAAAACTTTCCTTAATAACATATCAAAAGCAATTTAAATACAAAAATCAGTGGTCCAGTCAACAGATTTCTTTCTGGAAAATTTATTTTTGTGGAATGCATTCCAACAACACTGATAAACCAAATGGAACCATATTTTTGTGTGTTCATTTTGAATACACAATAATTACTACAGTGTTTCTTTGTCTTCATGTGCCAGCAAGAGGAAGTACACTGTCTTATTAAAAACAAATTATGGACTGAAATGTGGGTTTTCCTGAATAGTTTTTATTACTACAGTCTTTACTCCTTTAAAGAGACTGAATGTATTGATTGCTTTGGTTAATGTTGAACAATTAAATATGAAGATTTTCATTTTTCCCCCTGCAATCAAAACATAGGTAATTCAACTAGCTGTGTGGGCTTATGTTGCTTTAAAACAAAATGATCTTATGAATCACTATTTATAATATAATCCATTAACTGGCCCTTCTAATGTTTTTGATTCATATTTTGATTTATTTCTTTATCTCATTACAATATATTGAGTAGGCTTTCCAGAAGAATCATGAAGCTGTTTGGGTGAATTTTTGTTTCATTTAATCTTAAATGCAGTGAAATGGACATTTCATCATTGTACACTGTGGAGGCTTTTAATTAATAGCATTTATTAAACTTAATGAAGTTCTATTCCTAGTCCAATAGTACTTCTTCAAAATTTTAGAATTTTAATTTAAAATTTTAATTTTAAAATTTTAGAATTAAAATTTAGAATTTTAATTTTAGAATAGTTTTAGATTTACAAAAAGAATGTCAAATACTATTGACAATTTACCTCATCTCTATTTTCCCTAATTATCAAGCTTTTCCTTTATTTGGATTTGGCTAGTTTTATCAGTAGATAAAACTTGACCTTTTGTTTTTGTTATCCCTTCCCCAAGAAGATCCATAGTGACCTGATATTGACGGGAAACCCCCAGTGTGTGGGGGACTTCATTAGTCAACCCCTCTAACAGCAGCAGGAGGCACATACAAACCCACTTCGTGGACTAGGTAACTGAGACTGAGATGGCCAGCCACCTGCCCATCGTGGCACAGAGCAAGAGGGCTTAGCCCAGGCCCGTGGGACTCCCAAGTCGCTGTCTGTGGGAAGGTAGGAAGAGGCATCCAGCTCTCCCAGGCCAGAGGCAGAGCTGGAGAAGATCACATAAACCAGGAGGCCCTGAAGAGGAGGCACACGTGGAGCCGAGTGGTCACGTTGAAAGTGGCTTCCTCACGGCTCTTGGGTGAAAGCATGGTTGGTGGAGGAGTCCCATGTTTCCCAGTGACGGATAGAGGGGATCTTACTTGGAGAGACACAATTGGAAAAGAAATCCACATGTTCTTTACAGACTCAAAGTGATTTACTTCTCCTTCTTTTCCTCTGTAGTTGGGGACTGGGGGAGGTGGGTGGCTCATCTTTCTAGCTTTTGGTGACGTGGCCCATATGGAACTCCTTTTGTTTGACAATTCTTTTGATGCTATATTGGTAATGATTAATCCCTTTTAAATTAGATGTATTATTACATCTTCCTTGCAAGACCTTTTATTTTAACGTTTTGTTTTTTCACTTAAAAATTCTTAGTGACTTAAAACATATAAGAGTAGATTTATGAGACACTGGAATTTTGACAACTTTTTTTAGAGGAAAAGTTCGATAAATGAAACCATTCCTTCAGCCCTGCTGAGACCCAAGGACATTTAAGTAGAAATGCCCACGATGACTGCAACATAAACTTTGCTTATCATGCCAAGCTTAATGCTTCTTCAAAGGCGTCTTGTAAAATTTTACACAAGACAGAAGCACATTAAATTATGGAGTAATTTATGAGGTATGTCATAAGGAGAGTTTGCCTTTACCTGAAAAACACATTATGTTATAGAACAGCTTCAGTTATTCAAGATTATGGAATTCAGTATTGTAAGTCATCATATGACTATTGAGTAGTAATGTCAACTAAGTAGAAATCGTGGATTCTTAATGATGAATTTCATGAATATTTTTATTCACAAAAGTAAAAACGTGCTAAATACAGTATCTAAATAAATATAATCACAACAAGTAGGTATGTATTTAGTTTTTTTGTTTGTTTGTTTTTTTTAAATATTTTTTAGTTGTTGATGGACACAATGTCTTTATTTTATTGGTTTGTATGTGGTGCCGAGGATCGAACCCAGGGCCTCATGCATGCGAGGCAAGCGCTCTACCGCTGAGCTACAATCCCAGCCCTGTATTTAGTTTTTAAATAAATTTCCTTCTTCATTTGGACTGATTTTCCTCATTAATTACCCCCAAAATAGGAAAATCTCCCTTTCAAGGTAATTTGGTAGGTATAAATACTTATATGGCAAAGGCTTCAGAGCTGCAATTGGGTTGGAAATAAGTCTATGGAGGGCTGAGATCACTGCATGTTTTTTTAAAGATGCTGTTTCTTTGCAAACTTCTTTTTTTTCCCCCTTATACTTTATTTTTATGGTGGGTTATTAAAACTCCTCAGATTAACACCATCTTTCTTGACTGTGCTGTAGAGCAAAGAGGAAAGAACCTCCTTTGAATCTGTCTTTGGAAAATTAATGATAATCACCATTGCCATCAAGAGAGTCTGGTGACTGAAAAATATGGTCATAACAGAGAGAACAGTCAAGGGGAAGCTACCAGTTAAAATACACACTAGTTTCATGGCCTTGGTATGTTCTTGGTGGCTTATTGATTATTGAGGAAACTTGAATAACAAGGAGATGGAAGCTAACATTCTCTTAACAGAAAGGGGTTAGAAGTTCATTAGTCATACAAAATTTTTATTGCATATGTACTGAGAGAAATATTAGATACTTTTAGTTTGAACAAGATAGAAAAAACTTTTATGAATTGCTAAAATTTATAAGAATAAAATGCTGAACTCTTTTTTTCAGATTATCAGATGAATTACCTCTTGTGGAGATTGGCCCTTAGACCTTCTAGTGAACTCTGTTAGTTTTAAACTAGTTCTAACCCAGAGCCATTGAAGTATGTCCAAAAAGCCTTGAGTCCTTAGTAACATAAAAGTAACACAGGGTTGGTTGGAGTTTTTATGAGATACTTTTATTTATTTATGTATGTATAATATATATTTGTGATTACTGGTTGCTACCACATGGGATGATAGTAACCATGATAGAAATGTCAAAGTGTGGTTTATCATTTTCATTTAAAATTATTACATAGAAAATGGTTTGCAAGAGCCTGGAGTAATGACAAAACAAGGCTATAGCAGTTATCATTTCTTTTTAAAAAAAAAAACAAAAGAAAGGAGGAAATAATAAAGTTATTACACCTTTGATGATGATTTTGGTTCCATTTGAGAAAGAGTTTAAGAATTCATTGGTTTTCTTCTCACAGTGTGACTACAAAATATGATAATATGCTACAGTAAAACAGATCAGGTAATTTTCCATTATTTCATTATTCTTGGATTGTTTGTTTTTTAATATTGAATTATTGAATATATATTCATATATATGCTCTTCTCTCTCTCTACGCACACACACACACACACACACACACACACAAGCATTCATTTGGATAATCCCAATCAAAAGAGTTTGCTTCACTTACTCAAATGTTTTCAACCTGGGTTCTCCATTGTCCCTGTGGAGACCAGGTTAGGGTTTCCTTCCACACAACTGTGGCACGCAGGTTACTCCTTCGTATAATAGTAAGCACCGTTTCTCACTTGACCCTCGCAATGGCCCTGGAACATTCACAGGGTAGGTTCCTTCTCCATTGATGATGAAAGACCAGAAATATCTAGATTTTTTTCCAAGTTTATGGGAGCAGTACACAGCAGAAACAAGAATAGAAGCAGGCACTACGGGGAAGTTGTGTTCTTTCCACTTTAACATATCTGTTACAAAATATACAATGTAAATATTATTTTAGGAAATATATGAGGGAAACAGTTCCTTCAGAATAGTAACAGAATGTATGTTCGGTTGGGATACATTTAATAAGAAATGTGCAGGACTACTTGAAGAAAATGGTCATATTTTACAGAGAGGCATAGAAAAAATTTTGAGTCAGTGTTGGGAAAGATGTTTCTGGAGAGGAAGAAGTCTACGCTCTCCAAATTAACCAATAAACTTCACACATTTTAAATCAAACTCCCAATGGGATTTTTCCTCCCTTTAGAACTTGTCAAAATGATTCTAAAGTTTATCTGGAAAATAAGTTAATGAATATCCAGACTTTTTAAAAATTTTAAACAAGAGTAATGCCTGCACTGGATTGTAAAATGTACCATTAAACCACAAGAATAGTATGCAGTAGGGTGTTGCCAGACTAGATGGAAAGATCTGGGAAACAGGGAAAATGCAGAAACAGACCCGCTATACATGATAGAGATGACATTTCAAAGTCATCAGAAGAGAAAGGATAATTGAATACATGGGGTTGGAGCCAACTGGAGACAGCTTCACCAAGCCAAAGTATCAATGAGTTAAATATTAATATGGAAATGCTCAATTTACAAATCTACTGGAACAAAACATAAGTGAAAATGTGCAAACTTAAGAAAAGGATTTTCTAAAGCCCCAAACCAAGAAAAGAGATTCATAAATCTGAGTATATGAACATGTTAAATTTGCTATGACTAATTGCTGTGATTCAGATTAAAGATATTTGATAATAATAGGACTGACATAAATATTAATCATATCCATTAATAAGGAAAATAAGAGCATGATAATATAAAATGAGGAATAGTCCAGGTTAAAGAATTTACCACAGGAGAAAGACAAACAAACAAAATTTAAAATGTCTACTAAATTAACAAAATATGCACATTAAGGCAAGACTTCAGTTCTTGCCTCCCAGTTTAGAACCATTTACAAAACTCAGATCCATGGGGGTGAAGGGCAGCAGGGTGCTCATTTAGGAACGAGGAGCTGGCTAAGCTTTTCCAGAGAGGAAGGTTGCCATTTATGTGAGCAACCTTTAGATGTCACCCCTTTAATCCATCAGTGCCTTTCTAGGGAACTGCGGAAAGGACAGATCTAGATGAGTGTGTTGAGACAGATTCCATCACAACTGCACCCTGTGACAGGAAAGCAGGATACTTAATAAAATATTAAGTAGACATTTTCAAATAATGATGTAGAAATATGTTCACAGCCAACTTAAAGTTAAAAAAAATCATATTAAGCCAGATGCAGAGGAACACACCTGTAAGCCCAACAACTCTGGAGGCTAAGGCAGGAGAATCACAAGTTTAAGACCAGCCTCAACAACTTAGAGAGGCCCTAAGCAACTTCGTGATAGCTCATCTCAACATAAAAAAAAGGGCTGGGGATGTGGTAAAACACCCTTGAGTTCAATGCCTATTACAAAAAAAAAAAAAAAAATTGTGTTAAGCACAGGGTATCATGTGCTTTTATTTTTGCATATTCCAACAGGGAAATACCTGAAAGGTTTTTGGGGGTCATAGGTTCATAGATAAATTTTATTATTTCTTATCTTTATGATCTAAAATTTCTTCAATGAACAGATACCTATGAAAGTTTAAAATTATGTATACATTTTACTTAGTGTAGATGAATCATTTCTTTTCCCCTGTAAAAGAGAAATCACATGGTGACTTTTATCAAATATTGGCAACACAAACATTTTCAAGATTGCCACACAGCCAGTTTCGCAATTGCCTATTTTACAATAATTGTACGTCAGAACATGGTGAATATGTTCCTGTAAAAGTATCAAATTTCTACTTGAGAGGAGGTAGGATAGGGCGTGTAATGTGTTTAATTTCTGTAACTTAATTCCGTTGTTGACTTTGACGACCATCAGATTTCACAGGGGATGTGAACATGGTGAAGTGACTGTCGTTAGTGACGCGTCGTTACTTCTGTCTGCTGCCCGGGGGCAGCCTGGCGTTCGCCCAGTGGGATAGATTCTTTGAGGTAGCATCTCATGCCTCCAGGACTGAGCTGGGCCTGGACTGAGACCCTCGAGGCACTAGCATCGTCCCAAAATTTAAAAGGGACCGAAAACCAAAACATCTCTCAGTCACCAAATCCCCTCAGTTGAGAACAAAGATAAATAATATTTTCCTTCAATATTTTTAAAAATAAATATGAACTCAAAAATTCCCAATGAGCAAAACATCAAAATTTTAAATTAAGGCCTTCTGAGCATTCCTGATTTGTTGCTTGTCACGTGCTCTGGCAGGGTTCTGCGTGGCCCTGCGCTTAGACTCTCCCTAGAACAAGCTCAAAAGGACATTGACCGGCATCCCTGCGAATCTGTACTGCTCCCTTTAGTCTCACATAGGTACACAGGAGCAGTGATAAATATGAGAAAGAAAAACTATTTTTTTCCTTGAGGTGGACAGTTGTAAATGGCTCAAGACCTAGTTTTTTAAACCCGTTTTGGGTGACTAGAGAAAGTATAGGGGAGTGTTGGATTTAAGTTGTGTTTTACATAGGAAGGATCACTTTTACTTTTCTTCGCTCTCTTACTTTTCAAATAGTAGAATCTCTGATGTGCTATAATTAGACCTTTAGTCTCAGGAAAGGGGGCTTTCAAAGAAAGGAGCCATGATTCGATTTGTGAGGACCCTGTTGTCTAAGAGTGCGTTCTTGACACTTCTCCCTCTTGGCTTGCCTTGTGTTACCCCACGCCCATGGCCTTCCTTATCACCTTGAGAGAAACAGTGGACTGGAATGGTGACAGGTGTTCTCTGGAATCAAACCACCCAGATCCAAATCCTGACTTAATTACACCAGCTGACTGCCATCAGGCAAGGTACCCTTCTCCTCTAAGCCTTACTCTGATGGTCTGGAAATGGGTCTTTTAAGTTTTAATGAAGATTAGTTAAGATTAGTGGATGAATGAGAAGCCCCTAGAGCAGGGTGTGGCTCCTCATAAGTACTTATAAATCTTAGCTGTGATTGTCTTATTGGGACATGGAAAAAACATGTAGTTTTCTCTCCAAGCTCAGATGCCAGTCCTAATTCAGCAGAGGAGAAGAGAGCAAATCTAGTTAGTGACATTTGTGGATTTAATGCTAGCGTCCTCTACATATGTTGTGTGCCCTGTATCACTTAGGGGCCTCTGTCTGGAGCAATGGGCTACAATCCCAGACTTCTGGACCTGGATTTCCTTACCCTTGAAGAAACAGTATTTATTACTGATAATTCCCCAAACATGTGGCCATTATTTCATTTCCACAAGTTGTCATTTAAAATAAAATGAATAGAATTTCAAACAATAAAATCTGGATTATAGACAGAGGAATTATTTACATTTTAAAATTAATGTTATTTACATTGTAGTATTGAAAAAAATGTAGACATTTTTACAAGTATTCAGAACTTCAAGGCCTCAAATGACCAACATCTTCAAGGCCATGGTGGTTTTGTATTTGGACTTTCCAAACTACCTTCATTGTTTGGTGGTAAAGTAGAACCTTTCCAAATTTCACAGTATCCCATTAAGTTTTGTGTGGATGAGTTTTATGGAGTTTTATTTATCTTATAATGAAACTCAATATCCTGAAGTCAGTGAACTATACTGTAGACAGTAAGCGTTTTCAGATGCTAATTATTTTCAAGGGCCAATCACATGATAGCTGCAAAAAATGCATTAAAATTTCGTAGACTGGAAGTAGGTGCGTGGGTTTCATATCACTACATGCAAAAGCACATATAGTGATCCGTGCTGTGACCTTTTCAAATTCCGAGTATATAAAAAAGGGTAAAGCCAAAAGGAAAAGAAAGGTGTAAAAATATTTTAAATCTTTTATGTGCTTCAGTTCATATACATGGTGTTTAAAATTATAAATGTGTTTCCCAACAGTTTCTTGATATTTGGTTCAATGATTGCTGTGACCACAGCTTATGCATGATCACGGTTGTAACTCCATGGGGTTTGTGCCCACCCACCATAGTGGAAAGTGACTGTTCAGGACCAGAGCTTTGTCTAGTAGAGACCACCTGTGAGAGGAAAAGTGTGACAGTGTATCAGATTGTCCTTTAATAAGTTGGCTGGAAGTGATAACTTATAATCATAGCAAATATTTTGAGTTTTATAATTCTGACCTTCTTAGAAACATCAAGAGAGGCTGCCAGGACTTTGGGGTCTCATACACAATCCTCTTGGAGGAGAATATATTTCTCACCCTGCCTGATCAAAGGTGCATATGGAACTTCTGGGGCCTCTGACCTGGGGCTTGTGGTTCAGTAGGGATGAGGAAGGGAAGAGGGCTTCCCAAGAGCCATCAGAGAGAGTATTTTAAGAGAAATTTGCCTTTCAAAAAGCTAAAACCTGAAAAGAATAAATATCAAACTTTGAATAAATATTTGAATTACAGAAATACTGAGAAACAGCTTATGTTTAAGAGATTTCAAGGAGATGCTTAGAATGTGAGGAAGATCACCACATGCTAGCCCTGGTTTTCTGCAGCAATACTGGGGGCTTTTTATTCCCACTTTCCTCTGAGTACTGTGAAAAGCATCAGCCATTCCAAACTTGAGCACTGTTATTACCACACACCTAGGTCAGATCTGCTTGCCTCTGAAGGCACTACGGAGACAGTTTCCACTAGGTGCAGAACCCCCTGGAACCTCCATTCATGCCTCCTTTGCTTCCTGATGTGGAGGAGGAGGCCTCCCTTCTTCACAGCTCTCGCCTTGGTGCCCAGCCACATCCTGGGGACCCTGCTCTAGTACCCTCTCCACACGCGTTGCTCCATGTGTTCTGAACTCCGGGTCTCCTGTTTCACAACCACTTCCTCATCAGTTTCCTCACTTGCCGAGGGACGTCCCCATGAGCCGAGCCTCCTTCCCAGATGCAGCGCATCTTTTTTCTTTTTCCGCTCCATCATTAGGTATTCCTGTATCCTGGTCCTTGGTCCTGCTGTCTCTTTCCTTATCCCCCACTGATTTCTTTAGTCACTTTTTGTTTCAAGTCATATCAACTAATTTTTCCCTCTTCCTACTATTCACATCCCAGTTACTCCTCTGTGTCCCCAAACTGGGGGTCACACTTTCACATTCCCACTGTTCCCTCCTCTGGAAATTACCAACTTATGGCTTCCAGACACCATCCTCACTGGGGCCTCTTGTTCTGTTTTTTTGTTTGTTTGTTTTTTCTCTGAGACTCCTTTGCTGGGTTTTCTTCTGGTAAAGTATGCCTTCAAAAAGCTAAAAGTGTACTTTCAAAAAGAGCATAACTGCGATGCAGGTATAAAATGAGCACTTCAGAATTTTATTCAATTCATTCCATCATGAGAGAAAAAGCGAGATGTTAAAAAGCTTTTCAGAGCCGGGCGCAGCGGTGCACACCTGTAATCCCAGCACTTGGGAGGCTGAGAATCACGAGTTCAAAGCCAGCCTCAGCAATGGTGAGGTGCTAAGCAACTCAGTGAGACCCTGTCTCTACATAAAACACAAAATAGGGCTGGGGATGTGACTCAGTGGTCTAGTGCCCCTGAGTTCAATCTCCAGTACCAAAAAAAAAAAGCTTTTCAGAGGGTAAGGGTGTGTGTGTGTGTGTGTGTGTCCACTTTAGTAAATAGGGTAAAATGGCTGAGTTAGATGTTTAGACATAAAAGTCGCTAATGTAGGACATTAATCATATCTTTGGTTGTTCATCATTTATCTTACTCACAAATCTTCTGCCTGTCCCACAACCTTCTCTTCAGTGCTTATAGGATAAGGGGGAAAACAACAATTTGTTGTATTCAGGGTGACCAGGCATTGTATTAGCTTCCTCTTGCTGCTGTTTAAAAATCACCAAAAAGTTAGTAGCTTAAAACAACACAGATTTATTATCTTATGGATCTAGAGAACTCAAATGTAAACAGAGTTTCATGAAGCTAAAATTGAAGCATCTGCAGGATTGAAATTCTCCTGGCGGCTCTAGGGCAAGACACACTTTTCTGCCTCTAATGCCTACAGGTTGCTCCTGGGCCCTTTCCTCCATCTCAAAGGCTGCAGGTTGTGTCCTTCTCAAATCATGTGGGCATATTTAGGGACCATTGTTTAGCCTACCACAGCATGTTGAATTTTTCCTGAAGCTCTTTTTAGTAACTGTACTCCTGACCACACGATTTACTATATTATTGCATTATTATTATAGATTCTGTTTAGCTTTATTCCAGGTAACAAAACAAAACAAAACAGTGACATTGAATTATTAAATCATTTACTTGGATCTTTTTTTTCTAAATATTTTTTAGTTATACACGGACACAGTGTCTTTATTTTGTTTCGTTTATTTTTATGTGTTGCTGAGGATCGAACCCAGTACCTCACACGTGCGAGGCAAGTGCTCTGCTACTGAGCCACAACCTCAGCCCTTACCTGGATCTTTAATATCAAAATTCAAAAAATTTTTGATGCATTTAGAAAAGTAAACCTGTGAAAGTTACAAACTTTGCTTTTCCTTGCCGGTGTGCTTGGTGATGTGCTTCTACTCTACTCTTCCTCTACGTGGAGATAAGGCTGCTGGGATTGTGGTCTGGTGTCTTCTCCTCCCCCAGGATGCCTGGGAGCATCATGTTCACTCTTGGGGCCTCCTGCGGCTTTCAGGATTTGCAGATCCACAACAGCATCAGGCACTTCGCTCTTGACCTCCACCCTCTTCTGCTACTGCTGCCCGAATCTTCAACCACAAGCACCACAGTGGAAGCTTGTCAGGAATTCAGAGCTACCACACTATACCTCCTCAACCTCTTATTTTAATTAATGATTTCAATAACACTGGCAAGGGATGGATCTTAGCTGTTTGCTCCTCTTCCTCCTGTCTAGTAATTGGCAAGTCCTGACAAGTCTACTTCTATAATGTGTTTCAAGTTCCTTCTCTCTGGACACTTGCTTTCACATTGGTCCTGGCCCTCATTACTTAGTACCTGAGCACAGCAGAAGATGGCTAATTAGCTTATTTTTCTTTGCAATTGCTAGCCATGCTCCATTGTGTACAGAAAGATTTATTTCAAATGAATATCCCAACATCCCTGTTGAAATCTGGCCATAGTTACTCTTGACTCTGAACATAGCACTCAAAAGTCCCTAACAGCTTCTAAAGGCACCTACATAATTTGGAGACCCCTCTTGTGCTTTTATTTTCATTAACTTATTTTTGGTTTATCTTTAAACATTGCCCTACCTGTTAGCTACGTGTTAGTGACTCATTTACTTTCTTGAGGTTGTTTGAATGTTTCAAGCTATTTGTGGTGGTGTGCTTTTTCACAAGTTGTTCTTTGCCTAAAATGTGTCCTTCTCCACTGTTGTAAGACTACCTTTTACTTTTATTTCACACCACTGCCTACAAGCTGCTTTCTCAAGGTGGCTTTCTTTGATCCATTAGCCAAAGACTAAGAAAACTGCTTATGTTCCTTTTGGATATTCTTTCACAGACGCCAATACTCTCCCACCCCATAGTTTTCTCTACAATTGTAATTCCATAGTTATCTGTTAGATTGCTTGTTCAGTGCCTACATCCTCTGTTAGCATGCTAGCTCCAGATGATAGAGACAGGTATTTTTCCATTGCTATGTGCACATGAGCAACAGAACCAGGTACTTAGTAGCATGGAATTATTTTTCCATTGAGCAAAGGAACGGAGTGGAAGTGGACCAGTGAATTATGCTTAGTATGCAGGCACCGACTCTCTTCTCAAGTTTCTTAATAACGTCCACATAGAACCATTTTCACAATTGCTTTCTGAGTTGATCTAAGCTTATCTCCACAAATACATTTTCTTAAGGATCCATGTTCCTATTTTTTTCCAATCAAGTCTTGAATTTTAGTTTTATGTATCACAGTTTACCTAAGGTAATACTATTAGGTACAGGCAGCAAAAACAAACAGAATCCACCCAACCAAAAGAAACCCAACAGCCTCTTTGTTTAAAATGAAACCTGATGAATGATGGAACTGGACTTGTGAGCCATGCAGTCTTGAAGTTCTGTTAGGAAAAGTAATCAGTAGGACTATTGATTTTTTTTTTAATTTCAGAGAAAAGAGCGTTCTGGTTAGGATGTGTGTAATATACAAGTCTCCTTCTCCAGAAACGCATACATACATACACACACACACAAACATGTTGCAAGACCTCATTTTATTGCTTCAGAGGTGATTAATTCTAAGGGATATCTGCCATGGCATGATGACAAGCATGGTGACTATTGACTATGTAGTCTTTCTTTTTGGCAGTATCAGGGATTGAACCCAGGGCCTCACATATGCTAAGCAAGCACAGAGCTACACATCCAGCCCTTTGAAGATTTTGTTTTGACAAAGGATCTTGCTGAGTTGCTCAGGTTGGCCTCCAGCTTGTGATATTCCTGCCTCAATCTCCCAACTCCCTTATAGTAGTGTGCCACCAAGCCTGGCATCATGTAGTCTTAAAATTGCAAACTTTATTCATATAACACTTTTAATCTGACTTTTGGATGTCCTGAATTCTACGAAGTCAAACTTGGTGAATGTAGAAGGAAATAGAGGTTTTTTTTCATATTATTTCATTAGACTTAAGGGGAGTCTTCATTTTGCATTTTGATGAAATATATTAAAGAGAAAAGGAGTAGGCAATATTATACACTGCTTATAATTGAAAAATATTCCCCAAAGACCACAAAATACATCAATTAATTTTTAAACCCTATCACTTGTAGTCCACAGCCCCTAAATTTTAAATTATACTGACTGATTGCTTTTAAACCAAACCTGCTTATGTGTGTGTGTGTGTGTGTGTGTGTGTGTGTGTGTGTGTATGTGTGTATACACATATATTTTTTAAAAACTCCAAAACTCTCACCCTACAAAGATTTATTACAAAGCCTAGGGCTATTAAAAATATTAAAACACATTCTTTGCAACTGGCTTCACGCTTTGGGATCCCATCCACAATCCCACGACACTAGTAATCCTGTTCATATCCAGATACACTCTATTGCACCTGACCCCTTTTTTATGAAGTTCAAAAAATCCCCTGTGGGCCAGGAGGGTGGACTCAGGGTCTACACTTATATTGAACTCTAGCTGCCAGAGTGGATGTGTTTTCTCCTTTCAATTTTCTGCTAGTGACAAGCCCCTTATTTTTCAAGGTACTCATTTTCTACAGTGTTTCAGGTATGGTTTCTTTCTGTTTGTTTTTCCTTTTTTTTTTTTAGCTATTGTGGAGAATCTTACTTTTATAAAACCCTAATGCTACAAGGCTGTTGGTATAGCTGTATCTTGAGTATCAGTCATCTAATTGCCTACTCCTTGAAGAAAACCCAACTGAAATGTGGATAATGAACTTATGAATGACATCTTGCCAGCTCCTGCACTTGGAATTCCTCCCACCCCAGAATTCCTAATCAAAAAATGAAATACATTCATTTTTAAAATATTTATTCTATCTAATTTTATTTTTCTATAAACTGGTTTCAAATGAACTTTCTGCCTGGGAGAATCAACTCTGTGGCACTCCTCTCCATTTTTGTGTCATCCCACATGGTGCTTTCATGGACATCCAGGCTTCTCCTGTAAGTCCAGGTCTCTGTAATACAGGCAACATAACAAGAAGATTCATGTGACTTATCAAGTGTTTCTCTACTCAAACACCAAGCATTCAGAATGTCTCAGGGTTTTGATCCTCTTCAGAGAATAATAGCAAAACCATAGCAAATCAAGTGTGAGATTAGGATATAAAAGACTATCCAAAATTGTATTTCCTTCTCATAGAATTCCTAGTAATAGCTAACATCTCGGACAACACTAAGTTATATTAAGCAATCATAATGCCGTAGAGTGTTGTTTCAACAGCATATGGCTTCATTGAATAGAAGTTGAACTCAGTTCAAAATATCCAGTAACTCTTCTACAACCCTTGGTATTTTTCTTCTTTTTCTGGGCCTGAATAAGGCCTTCCTGCTTCTGTGCAGATCTTGACCTTGTTGCTGGATTCACACTTTCGTCTTTATCAAGAACATCTGCAAACCCTTGGAGGTGACCAGAAACTCCCAATGCCTCTCCCCTTCAAACAAGCATCTCTTCTCCATCCTCCTCCAGAACTTGTCCTTTGTCTAGACAGTGCACTTACCACTATCTCTGTATAATCTACCAGGGGCACTTTCGAATAATGACCCAAGGTAGTTGTCAAATAGATTGTTTTAATAATCTAGCTTGAATCAGATAATCTGATATTTATCATTTCCCATTTATCAGACAGGTTTGTTCTTTGGACTGCTTTAAAGTGTCCTTGGCTAGAGCCTTCTTGAACAGGATAAAGGGTCTTTTACCCTTCTCACAAGTCATTCTCTTTAGGTGGCCTCAGAATGCTTAATTTTAAGTATTAACTTTCCAAGCTACTCAGTATCCTTTCTGAGGATGCTTAAGGGAATTTATATCAAAAAGTATTGATGGATAACTTTAGGAACACTGTGCCAACTTAAAGATGATATTTACTTTACAACAAATAAGACATCACTGGAAAGGATTTTGTGGAATAGTGTGTCTTTCTTAGACTGTAGAAAATATTACTTTATGTCTCCTGACACATTCCATTATGTCAACAGTTTTTACAACTGATTATTGAAAATGACTATATATACACACACATACATAGACATACACAGAGAAAGAGAGAGAGCATTGATATATATAAGCAATACTGAAAGCTACAGTTGAAATTTTCTGAACTTGCTAATTTGGTTGACTTATTTTCTATGATTTAGTTTAGACTTCTACTCAGATCCACTTATTGATTCTTTAATTCATTAGTGCTTTTATCTAGTATTGATTAATAATACTTATAGACAAGTTTTCTACAGAATTGTGGAAGATATAAGTCACTCTTCATTCTAAGGGATTTTAGTATTTACAATATCCTAGATACTGATATAGATTATTTCTCTTTTTCATGATCTAAGCTGAATGTTTTCAGTTTCTCAATGTCTGACAAAATTCTCTGTTGTCAAATGGAACTGGGTGGGGATATTGAGTAGACTAATACAGACTCACTCCTGGGACTCATGCAGGCGCACACACACAAACGTACATCCACTCTTCATTTGATGACCTTCTGAGGATTGGTCAGTAAAACAAAAAACTGATGCAGAAGCAAACAGGTAATTACCAAGGTAATATGCCTGACTAGGTGCTAGATCACATCTACTCTTAAAATCTTTCCTAATCATTTTATTTCACCTCTCATATAAAGATCTTTTAGTCCACTTTGTATTCCTGTGACCAGAAGATCTGACAAGAAAAACTTGGAGAAGGAAAAGTTTAATTTTAGCTTCCAGTTTCAAAGTTTCAGTCCGTAGTCCACTCTGGAGCTCGGGGCCCGAGGTGAGGCAGAACACCATGGCGGAGGGCATGGCATATAGCTGCTCAGCTCACAGCAGCCAGAGAGAGAGGGGGGGGGGGGGGAGGGACAGCATGTAAGTGAGAGAGAGCACGCATGCAAGTTGCCAGGGACAAAATAAACCCCCCAAATCACACCCCCCAGTGACCCACCTCTCCCAGCCACCCCCTGCCTGCCCACAGTTATCATCTAGCTAATCCTAATGGATTACTCCACCCCTTAGATCACAGCTCTCACAATCTAGTCATTCCACCTGTGAACATTCTTGCCTTGTCTCACACAGGAACTCTGGGGAGACGTGTCATGTCCCCAGCATAGCGCCGTTCTTCTCAAAGTGGGGCATGACCTTAGCAAGAGCACAGACTGTGACCCAGAAAGTGGGGCACTGGGTTACCAAGCCATATCTTCCACAGAGTTGGTTTTATAAAATGGAGCATGGTTTTAGTTTCAGCCACTGACACACGATGACACAATGTGGACTTTGGTGCATGTTCATGTGCTTACTTGTGACTTCAGAAGCCCTCATTTCCATCGTCACAGGCGCGGCAGTGGTCCCATTTGTTAACCTGGACCACTAACTCCTCCCCCCCAAACCTGGTGGGAGAAGGTATTCTGATGAGGGTAACGTACTCTGGGGTAAGGGGGCTCCTTCTTTGAAAAACGATTCTTTTGCTTCTCATTTTAACCTGAATCATTACAGCAATAGCAAGGTTTTCCAATAAACTTACTAAGTGCAAATATGCTATTGGGAAGGGGTGACCAGTTTTACCGTCACTTATTGCACTAACTTGTGCTTTCAGCAGATAAGCAGCTGTGCAAGGTTTTAAAGAAAATAAAAAAGTGAAATATCTATTAAGGCCAGGTGCGATAGTGCATGCCTGTAATCGCAGGGACTCTGGAGGCTGAGGCACAAGGATCGAAAGCTCAAAGCCGGCGTCAGCAACTTAATGAGGCCCTAAGTAACTTAGAGAGACTCTGTCTCAAAATAAAGAATAAAAAAGGCTGAGGATGTGGCTCAGTGGTTAAGTGCCCTGGGTTCAATCCTCGACAACCCCTCCCCCCCAAAATCTATCTATCTATTTAGGAAAGGTTAGAAAGTTGGAAGGCAGTAATTTTGTGGAACACCTGACTTGCCCCCTACCACAAACACATATGTATGTACTATTAATGAAGATAGTAATGTGACATTGAATAACTAAGAGATTCAATAGCAATATTGATAATCCCAGGATATGGTGAAGCAGAAAGTATAGCTAATCAATTGTTCAACTTGAGGTAAATGTGCCTAGGATTGGCTGATGGGTAGTAACACTTGGGTGTAATGTGAAAGGTGCCATTAGTAGATTTGTCCAGGAGAGTTCAGTTTGCCCAACTGTATGTCCAGGTGTGGGCTATTGCAGTGTGACAGCCCAGACATCACATCACCTGGGCCCTCCTCCTTTCCTTCTGTGGTCTCCTCACTACGTAAAGGAACTCTCCGGCCACTAAGATCACTTCAAAAGCCTAGCGTGATGTCTAGACCTAGAAAGCTTATTGCCTCTCTCTTCTGCTGTTACTATGCTTTGTTCATTTACTACTAGTTGAAAGTAATAATATCGTTGCCAAAAAAGATTTGCACTTGCGACTGTGACCTCGCTGTCCCACTTCACAGTGGAACCGGTCAATAGCTCAGATACTCAAAAAGGTTACTGCCGCATATTTCAGTCTGCAGTCGTGATTTGTTCTGTGAGTTTTTCTCGTTGTTTTTATCTGAGGTCTTGCTGGTATTGAGTCAGTTTTATTATCATTAGTGGTACTCTCAGTCTTTTGGCAATATCTCAGTAGCCTCAGGGAGGCCAGCCAACCAGCGGAAGAGCCAAGGCAGAAGCAGGAGCTGGTGGGGAGCGTTGAGGGAAGGGAGATCAGAAGTTCAGCCAACCAGCCAGCCAGGGGGACGTGGCTAGTTCCAAGAGGTCAGGCACCAGTCAGCCAATATTTGATAAACAAATGAACTCAGCTACTGCGCTTCAGTCCGCCACACGTTGCCGAGTTCCATCTTGGGAGGGACAGGACCTGACTCTTCCTTAAATTCCATAGGGCTTTCCAACTAATCACTGTGTTCTGGAGCCAAATTCTGAAGAACATTACATATGTGGCAAAAAAAAAAAAAAAAAAAAATTATGATGTTTTCATCAGCCTGGGAACATAGAAATTTGAAACAAAGACATTATTACATTTGCCAAATATTGAGATCAATAATGGTGCGATAGTGTTGTAAGTCTCGAGGGACATAACATATAGTTGGAAATTTCTTTATTTTAGTTTATTGTTTTTGCATCATTATTTTTTTTTAAATCTGTGCCTTGAAATAGTTTCAAATTTATATACACTTTGCCAGATAGTACAAAGAATTCCTAGGTTCTCCTCCCAAAGTGATCCCAGATTCCAGTCTCCAGTGGTTAACACATTACTACATTTGTTCTTTCTTCTCCCAAAACAAAATTTTCCTGCATTACCATTGTACAATTCTTTCAATCAAGAAATCCACATAGATAGAACTATCATTCAAACCACAAATCTTATTTAAATTTCACCAACTGTTCCAACAACCTCTCTTCTTCCTTTCTTGTCCAGGATCTTATTTAAAAACCCATGCTGCACTTAGCTGTCAGGTCCCATCAATCTTTTCATCGCTCCTCGGTCATTCCCTGTCTCTCCTGTTCTTGAGAGTCTTGAGGTACTTGTTCCATCACAGTCCTCGAGCTGGGCCCGTGGGATGTTTCCTCATCATTGCAGGCCACGCGTTCTTGGCACAGAAATAAGGTAAGGCTCTTCACAGTGTCGCCCTACCAGGAGGGTACGATGTCCGCCTCCCCGGCATTGGTGATAGTAACTTTTATTGCCTTGCTTGTTCATATGGGTCCTTCTTCTCCAGTGTGATGTCATCATTTTCCAATTTTGTTTTTGACTAATATTTGGTGGGGTGATATTTTAATACTTTCTAATATTGTTTACCATATCCAATTTTTAAAGCTTGCTGACCTCAGCATTCATTGATGACCCCCGTACTTTGTTTTTATCTGAGGTCTCAGCCCATGGTTTATTCTGATGGTTATTGTGTTCTTCATCACTGTGACCAAAACACCCAACAAGACCAAATTAGAGGAGGAAAAGTTTCTTTGGGCTCATGGTTTCAGAGGGTCAGTCCATGACTCTGGGCCAGGGTAAGGCAGAACATCATGGAGAAAGGGCATGGCAGAGGGAAGGGCTCACCTCAGGGCAGCCAGGAAGCAGAGAGGAAAAGGGGCCACAGGGAAGATGCACTCTCCCAGGTCACACCCCCAGTGACCCACCTACTCTAGCCACACTTCCAGCTTCTGGGGAACACCTCATATCCAAGCCATAATAGCTACTAAATTATAAATATCTATTTTGATAATTCTTTCTACATTTATTAGTTAGCATTCTACCATTTCCTATATTTTAACATTGATATGCATCTCTCTTTTAAAATAGGAGTTGATTACGTGATTTCATAGTTTTTGAAATCCATGAATGAAAGGCACAGCCACATTTTGAACTTTAGTCAGTACACTTATTTAATGCACTAGAGCAGATCATTTAAAGGCATACAAAAGAAAAACAAAAGTAACAGATAATAATTTAAATTCAAATGGATTAAATTACTATATGATGAAAAAGTACTCAGAAACGACCAAACAGAAAGAAAATTAAAACTCAAGGAAGTCAATAAATGAATTATGGACATTGGAAGTGCATGTGTCATAACAGAGATGTGCATCATAGATTTCATTGCATATATACCAAAATCAGACACATTTTGATTGCAAGTCAGAGGAAACATATATATATTTTGGGGGGAGGGGAGCCAGAGATTGAACTCAGGGGCACTTGACCACTGAGCCACCTCCCCAGCCCTATTTTGTGTTATGTAGAGACAGGGTCTCACTGAGTTGCTTAGCACCTCGCCATTGCTGAGGCTGGCTTTGAACTCGCCATTTTCTCCTGTCTCTGCCTTCCAAAGTGCTGGGATTACAGGCGTGCACCACTGCGCCTGGCTTACATATGTTAATAACAAGTATAATCATATATATAGTCATACTATTTTGGAAATAGGGTCTTCATCATATTTGTTTTGAAATTAGGTAACCCTAAGTGATCCTTCTGTAAAATGAATGAGATAAGCCTATCTGGGCCCTTTTTCATAGCTCCTCTGTAATAGTCACTCATATCTCCTGGGATGACATACCACTCAGTGTTTATTTAACACAGATTCATACACTGAAAAGGGACACTCAAGGTGCTGAAAGGTGAAATCTAGAGATGGCATTCTAACGGGGAATTTCCATTACCTTTTTTTTTTTTTTTGGTACTGGGGATTGAACTCAGGGGCACTCAACCACTGAGCCACATCCCCAGCCCTATTTTGTGTTTTATGTAGAGACACGGTCTCACTGAGTTGCTTAATGCCTTGCTGTTGCTGAGGCTGGCTTTGAACTCGCGATTCTCCTGTCTCAGCCTCCCTAAGTGCTGGGATTACAAGCGTGAGCCACCATGCCCGGCTTTTCCATTACCTTTTATTTCCTGTCTCATGTGGATAATTTCTATCTACTACCTTTCTCCTCTACTAACTTGCTCCTTTCTGCCTACATTCCTTTTTCCCTTTTTTCTTTTAAACAAAATATTCCATATTAAAAACAGAAACATCTTGATGAACAAATCACTTATTAGCATGGCATGTGCGTTTAGACTCGGGTGAGCTGTAAGTCTAGAAAGGTCTGAACACAGACACGGGGTCAGGCTACTGCCTCTTGTTTTGGACTAGAACTGGCCTGGTTGGTAACATTCTCAGCAGCCTCCTCACATTTTCACTTGCATCTTTACAGAAATTGACTGCATGGTACTTTTCTCTCCCCAACCTGGACCCTGGGTTAGATCATTGCTAAATCAATTCATGACGCCACTGGCAGTAAGGAAGCTGTATTTTGCTATTGTTAGGCCATTCCAGTTTTCCCCTACTCCTTCCTCATCCCTTCCTTAAGCCAAAGAATCCCTTACCTGCTCTACTGGGCTTCACAACAGTCCCTCAGCCACTTTTAGCCTGGCTTTACCACTTTCAAACACCATTGCTATCTTATAATTACATTGTAGGAGTGGTTTACATTGTGGATAATTAGCAAAAGGAAACTGGGGCTTAGAAATACCTAAGAAAATGAGAACAGAAAGGGCTCTTTGGAATCAAACCTTATGGAGTAAAATGAGAAGTGAATGAATAAGAATTTGAAAAACAGAAGGAACTAAACATATCTAAACAGGACTTATGGAGACAAAGACTGAACAGTTGGAAAAATGATTCTAGGAATTAAGAAAATGAAGCCGGGCGCAGTGGCGCACGCCTGTAATCCCAGCACTTAGGGAGGCTGAGACAGGAGAATCGCGAGTTCAAAGCCAGCCTCAGCAATGGCGAAGTGCTAAGCAACTCAGTGAGACCCTGTCTCTACATAAAACACAAATAGGGCTGGGGATGTGGCTCAGTGGTCAAGTAACCCTGAGTTCAATCCCCGGTACCAAAAAAAAAAAAAAAAAAACAAAAAGAAAATGGAGTCAGCAATATTTGAGTCAGAAAGAAATATATTATACATTTCCCCTCATATCCTCACCAGCATTTATTATTATTTGTGTTCTTGATGTTTGCCATCCCAACTGGAGTGAGATGAAATCTCAATGTAGTTTGGATTTGCAGTTCCCTGATTGTTAGACACATTTTTTTTCAAACATTTGTCAGTCATTTGTATTTCTTCTTTTCAGAAATGTCTGTTTAGTTCTTTTGCCCATTTATTAATTGAGCTATTATTTTAAATAACTTATTTTGTGTTAAGTTTTTTGAGTTCTTAATCTGGATATTACTTTCCTATCAGAGGAGTAGTTGGCAAATATTTTCTCCCATTCTGTAGGCTCTCTTTCCATGCTCTTGTTTCTTTTTGCTGTGCAGATGCTTTTGAATTTGATGCCATCCCACATATTGATCCTTGGTTTTATTGCCTGTGCCATAATGTGGGAGTGTTGAACCTGCATTTTCTTCTACAGTTGCACAGCTTCTTCTAATTCCTAGGCTTTTGTGGAAGAGGAAAGATCGAGTCTAGCCTCATTCTTCTACATATGGACATCCAGTTTCCCCAGCACCATTGGTTAAAAAAGCGATCTTTTCTCCAATACAGGTTTTTGGCACTTTGATCAAGTATCAGATAACTGTGTCTGTGGGGAATTCTCTCTGTGTCTTCTATTCTATTCCGTTGGTCTTCGTGTCTGTTTTGGTGCCAATACCCTGCTGGTTTTATTGCTATACCTCTGTAGTATAATTTGAGTTCCAGCATTGCTCTTCTTGCTCAGGATTATTTTGACTATTTAGAGTCTCTTATTCTCCCAAGTAAATTTTAGGACTGTTTTTTCTTTTTTCTTAGTTCGGTGAAGAATGTCATTGGTATTTTGAAGGAGATTGCATTGGATCTGTAGAATGGTTTTGGTAGTGTGGCCACTCCCATCAGAGAGCCCAGGCCTACCACAAAACTGAGGCAGCACAGAGATCCCCGTTTACCCCAATACTTGTAAATAGGCCAGAAAGATTGCAGATTGTAGTTCAGAGTAATAAGCATGAGTTTATTAGAAGGGACAGGTAAAGGGAAAGGGGGATACTTTCAGGGGAGAAAGTGGGCCCTCTCCTGCCCTCCAGTTTTGTTGGGAGCACCAGTGAAATTTTCAGAGTCCCACCCAAATCTACCTTCTGACTTCTGACTGACAGCATAGGGACCGCATGGACTATCTCAAAGAGCTGGTGGGGTGCACACAGAGGACATTGAGTCCCCTTGTTTTGCCTAAATTTCCTGTCCCTTAATTGGTTTATCACCCTTTGAGTATCCCTCAGCAAGCTTTTTATGTGAGGGTCTTATTGCTTTTGTTGCCAGGGTGATTAGGGGTTGTGATTCAGTGATAAGGGAGGATACAGGCCACCTGGCAGGGTGTGACCTGATCTTAAAGTAGTAGTTTTCTTAAGGGGATGCAACTCTGGCTGGGGGAGTCTTTGACATACCAACTTCCAGGTGCTTATATGTCAGGTAATGTCCCTGCGGTTTTCAGTTATTTTTCATTGTCTTCTCCCTGCTTATCCAGTCAGGGCTGACCAGGCACCCAACATTTTGACAGTACTAGTCTGCCTATCTAAGAACATGGGAGGTCTTTCCATCTTCTGGGTCTTGTTCAGTTTCTTTCTTCAGAGTTCTACAGTTTTCATTGCAGAGTTCTTTCACCTCCTTGGTTAGACTTATTCTCAATTATTTAATTTTTCTTTTGTGATTATTGTAAATAAGATACTTTTCTGATTTCTATCACAGCAGACTCATTATTAGAGTATAGGAAAGTGATTGATTTATGTATGTTGATCTTATATTCTGCTAATTTGCTGAGTTTGGTTTTCAACTTTAGAAGTCTTCTGGTAGACTTTTTTGAGTCTTCTAAATGTAAGATCATGTCATCAGCAAAGAGATAATTTGACTTCTTTTCCTATTTGAATTCCTTTAATTTCCTTCTCTTGTTCGATTGCTCTGGCTAGAGTTTCAAGAACTATTCTATATAGCTGTGGTGAGAGTGGATATCTTTGTCTTGTTCCTGATTTTGCATTTTTTGGTGAGACTAAAATTTAGTACAACTACTCTGGGAAGAGGTATCGGAATTCCTCAAAAAACCAGGAATAGAACCATTATATGACCCAGATGTTCCACTCATTGGCATTTATCCAAAAGAACTAAAATCACCATACTATAGTGATACAGCCATGTCAATATTTATAGCAGTACAACTGACAATAGCCAAGTTATGGAACCAGCTGAAGTACCCATCAACAAATGAATGGATTAAGAAAATGTGACATATAAACAATAGGTCATTTTCAGCCATAAAGAAAAATGAAATTATAACGTTTGCCAGTACATGGATGGAACTGGAGAACACTATGCTGAGTGAAATAAGCCAGATTCAGAAACTCAAGGGTCAGATGTTTTCTTTCATATGTAGAAGTTAAAACAAAATAAGGGGAACAGAGGAAGGGAAACCCTCCTGTAACTAGAAGAAAGATCAAGGGGATAGAGGAAGGGAATTAAGAGGTGGGAGGAGGGGTGGGAAGAGGAATGGTGGAATGAAATTATCAAACTATGTTATGCACATATATAAGACAACACAGTGAATTTCACCTTTATGCATATCTATAAAGCACTAATTTTTAAAAGACCTGTCAATAAATAGAAGGAAGATCAGCAGAGGAAGGAGAATGAGAAAGGGGGGAGGAGAGGGAGAGAGGAAGTACTGGAGACTAAAGTGGAGCAAATTATGTTCCGTGCTTGTATAATTATGTCAAAATAGCCCCAATATTATGTATAACTATATTAAACTAATTTAATAAAACTATACAAACATAAAAACACACTTATTTTCCTACATATCTTAAGAATATTGCTTAAAACAATTCTACTGAGTAACCATACTCCCCCTGTACTGTTGAAGAAGTGAGGAACTATGGATAAATTATCTAAGGAAACTAGGATATAGAGGTTTTATTCTTTCCATGAAAAGAGACCTATTTCTTGTTCTCATGTTAGAATCTTGAAGAACCATCATGGAGGATCACAATAGAGAGGAGCCGTAACTGAAGCAAAAGAGAGCATTAGATTTTGATTCTCTCTGGTGGCTTTTGGAAAAAAAAAAAAATGTTACTTGAAGTGGAACAAAGATTTATAGGGGGGTTACATTTTTGAAGTTAAGAAGTATTAATTGTGAATGAACCAAATTCTCTCCTGATGTAAGAAACTGAATAAAAACCTTTGACAAACAAGAAATAAAATGTTTAAAATTTAGATTTAAGTCCACATATGAAAAAAATACCATTAGTGTATATATTATCTAAACCAGATAAAGATCAGTCTGAAGCTTCATCTTAAAGTGTGTACAATGAATATCCAGAAAAATTTGCAGAAGCAGTGGAAAGTGAAAGGAAAATCAGTGTTTAATATCATATAACAGTTGCTACCTTTTGACATTATGTGTGATGCGAACCGTCTTTTATTTGATGTAAAAATTTTATAACAGCTTTTTATATATTCAGATCTACCTTGAAAATCTCACCTAATGTTCCATTTATAACATAAAAATCCTTTGTTAATCAGTCACCTGGAAAATCAATTACCAGGAAAAAAATATTTTCATTGGGAACAAAATTTTATGTTTTTGTTTTGTTTTATTTTGGTTTTGCTTTTTAGTGGTAATGGGAATTAAACCCATGGAATTTTACTACTGAGCTACTGAGCTGCACTCACAACCCTTTTAATTTAATTTATTTTTTTATTTGTTGTTTTTAGATATACATGACAGTAGGGTATATTTTGACCTATGACACGTACATGGAGTGCAACCCATTCCAATTTTGATCCCACTCTTGTGGTTGTACATGATACAAAGTTATACTGATCGTGTATTCCTGTTATGTCTTATTCTTTCTTTCTTTCCTATTCCCATTCCCTCTCCTTTCTCTTCATTCCCCTTTGTCTAATCCAATAAACTTCTATTCTTCACCTTCCTACCCTCCCTTATTATACCTTATCACCTACATATCAGAGAGAACATTTGGCCTTTGGTTTTTTGGGACTGGCTTATTGCACTTAGCATGATATTCTCCAGTTCCATCCATTTACTGGCAAATGCCATAATTTCTTTCCGCTTTATGGCTGAGTAATATTCCATTGTGTATATATACAATGTTTTCTTTATCCATTAATCTGTTGAAGGGCACATAGGTTGGTTCCATAGCTTAGCTATTGTGAATTGAGCTGCTATAAATATTGATGTGGCTGCGTCACTGCAGTATGCTGATTTTAAGTCCTTTGGGTATAGACCAAGGAATGGGATGACTGGGTCAAATGGTGATTCCATTCCCAGTTTTCTGAAGAATCTCCATACTGCTTTCCAGAGTGATTGCACTAATTTGCAGTCCTACTAGCAATATATGAGTCTACCTTTTTCCTCCCATCCTCACCAACATTTATTGTTACTTGTTTTCTTGATAATTGCCATTCTGACTGGAGTGAGATGGAATCTTAGTGTGGTTTTTTCTATTAATATGTTTTTAGTTGTCAATGGACCTTTATTTTATTTATTTATATATAGTGCTGACAATCGAACCCAGTGCCTCACACATGCTAGGCAAGTGCTCTACCACTGAGCCACACCCCTAGCCCCTCAATGTAGTTTTAATTTTCATTCCTTTAATTGCTAGAGATGTTGAACATTTTTTCATATATTTTTTGACCATTCATATTTCTTCCTCAATGAAGCGCCTGTTCAGTTCCTTTGCCCTTTTATTGATTGGGTTGTTTGTATTGACATGGGATCTTACTAAGCTGCCAAGCTGGCCTGGAATCATATGACCCTTTTGTCACAGCCTCCTGTGTTCCTGGATCCCAGGCCTGTGACAACAAGCCCAGCTACAGCTTTTCCAGTTTTTCAAATATTGGCTTTTTAGGATTCAATTAAGTAGACTATTTCTTGATTATATGTATTCTGATAGTACTAAAAATAATAATGACAATTATGGTCTTCTAGTTTTATTGGATTTACTTGTATTCCTTTCTCTTCTTCAAGAAAAACTACTATTCTTGGCTGTGACAATTAGATGTCACATTTTTAGTTTGTATTATCATCTCCACCTAATTTATTTTTTCCTTATTCTTCCCATGTGTGTCTGTGCTCACACCACCACATCATTGACAATAACAGTAATGAAACATAGATTCTAGAAGAACAAAACAATGAACAAACAGTGCTTGGAAACTGGAGGTACATAATAAATAAATGTTGGATAATAAGTAAACAATTCATCAGAATTCCATTTAATCTATCACGAACCATTTAACTTAGATTTACTTAAAGTTTTTGGAGCTTTATTTCCTTACCAAAGAATGATAAAATTTTTTTTCTTCCCTTCTTGATCAAAATGTTATGAGAACCAAATAAAATAGTTAGAAATATTCTGGAAAGTGTTCAGTGCTAAACCCAATATAAATTAATTTATTTATATCTATATATCTACATATCCATCCATCCAACTCTCCCTTTATTTTCTTGATGAACTACCTAAAAGTTAGTTTCAAGTATCCTGACATTTCATCTCTGAATACTTCAGCCTGAATATCCTAACTAAAAATATAGTTTGCCCTTCATAACTATAGCAGTGTGTAACTAAGAGCATTATTTGTGTCTAACATTGGTTCAGGAAAATCATTTAAAATAGAGCAAACAGAACTTTCTTACATTGCTGGTGGAAATATACATGTACATCTTCATTTTTGAAAACTTTGGCAGTATTTACCCAAGTGAACATATAAATGTTTTGTGACACATAATTTTAATCCTCAGTATAAACTCAAGAGAAGTGCATGAAGGACAAAAATATCAGCAGTGATGTCAGAGAGATATGCTTGTCCTCCCGCAGAAACATCAATCTGAACAATAACCTAGGAATAGGAATACCTTCCCAAGAAGTAAGGAATCCCAGTGGGAGATCATGCACCTGAGGGGGGCACTGAAGAGGGCAGCAGGGCTAGTCTCACGTTCCACCATCACCCTCCCTAGCCCGGCCCTGCCTGTGTAGGTAGAGAATGAAGGCAGTACCATCTTCACCATGGTCCAGTACTAGACCCATCACAGGGAACTCTGGTGCCGACCAGGTACGATCACACCAGGCTCTAGCCTGGCACCTGTGGGCCAAGCTTGTAAACTTGGCCTAGGGCCACTCTGGCCCCCATGGTCCCAGGCTCCAAACTGACCCCACAGACTCATGCTCCAGGCCTGCCTGAGGACTGGACTGGCCTGGGGGCTCTAGACTCCAGGCTAGTCCCTGTGGCCCCAGGATTCAGCCTGCTCAAGTTGAAGGTCATTGCAGCAGGTCCACAGTACTGATCTACCTAGGTACATCCTGGTGCTGGGCGTACCCCATAGGCCCAGGCTGACTGTCCCAATGGATCCAAACTATTGTCCAAGCTTGCTCTCATAGCCCCAGACTATAGAACTGCCTCTGCAATTGCAGGAGCCAGAGTTTCTGCTATGGACACAGATACCAGGCCAACCCCAGTGGACCAGGGTGTTGGGCTGGCCCTGAGAATTGAGAACCAGGCCTGTCCCTATGGACTCAGGCTTTAACTCACACACTTGCCAACCAGGGCCCAACCAACCCACCTGGGCAATCGAGCAGGAAACCTTCCCACAGACCCCACCACCTGGCCCACCCAGAATCTCTGGACAGACCAATTGGTGAAGTATTTTCTCTGCCACAGCCAGTCTGTAAAGAATTAAAGAGGAGCTTTGTTCTTCACAAACACAGTATAATCAAATTCTCAAAAGTCAAAGAGAGAGAATTTTTAAAGTAGCAAGGAAAAATAGCCTGTTATATGCAAGGGAACCTATGTAAGACCAGAGGCAGATTTCACACCAGAAAACTTGCAGGCCAGGAGAGAGTGAGTGAGATAAAGAGCTGAAAGAAAAAGAGACAGACCACCAGCCCACGGCACTAAGTCCAGGAATGCTATCCCCCTACAATGGAGAAACACACTGAAGACATACACTACAGCTGGTACTCACTGCCAGACCTGCTGTACAAGAAATGCTTAAGGGAGTTCTTCAAATTGAAACAGGGGATGCTTGCCAGCAACAGGAAAAGATATAAAGGTCTAGAAGTCATTGTAAAGTTAGCAACACAGATGGATCCTATGGAACTGCCTCTGCAATTGCAGGAGCCAGAGTGCTCCACTGGTGCTGTGTAAATCATGTTTACTTCAGCTGTTTTTAAAATACAGAAGTATTAAAAGCTTACTAAGGCTACAATAATTCATTAATGGATATACAATATAAAAGATGCCAATTATAATATTAATCGCATAAATGTTGAGGAGAAAAGTTAAAGTATATACTTTTGCTTAAGTTACATTGTTACCATCCTAAAAGACACTGATATAAGATGTTTTATGTCAACTTTATAATAACCACAAATTAAAAACTGGAAGCAGATACATAAAAGGTAAAGAGAAAGGAATAAAGGATGCCACTATAAGAAAATGACCACATCAAAAATGAGCTATACTTGAACTGAAAGAGAACCAACTAAGCCTGATGTGAATATAAATAAGGAAATAACAAAAATAAGAGAGAGCAAGAATGAATAAAATACAGAATAGAAAATATCAGCAAAACTAAGAGTTGGTTTCTATGAAATGAAAAAAAAATCAACAAATATATCCCAAGGAATTTAAATCAATAACTCAATGTATCTATATTCCCATTTTCATTGTAGCATCTTTGAAAATGGCCAAGATATGGAATCAACCTAAGTTTCTGATGGATAAAAGACAAATATTGTCACACACACATACAGGAATACTAATCCTCATAAAAGACAGAAATCCTGTCATTTGTGAAAATATGGATGTTCCTGAAGAACGTTATGCTACATGAAACAAGCCAATCACAGGAAAAAAATAATGCATGATCTCATTTATATGTGGAATTTTAAAATGTTGAAGTAAAGTAATAGTTGCCTGGGGCTGGAGGGTGGGGAAAATGAGTTGTCTGTCAGTGGGTACCAACTTTCAGTGAGGCTGGATGAGGCAGTCTGGTGACTGTAGGTAACAATACTTTATTGGGTTTTTGAAATTTGTCAGGAGAGTAGATCTTAAATGTTTTCATCACATGCACAAGTTATAGTTATGTGAGGTGGTGGAGATGCTAGTTTGACCATATCCATCATTTCACTGTCCACACATACATAAAAACATTTTTTACATGGTACACATGTACAATTTTTTATCCATTATATTTCTATAAGTCTGGAAAATTAGATAAATAAGTACTTGAAAGTACCAAGTATTGGTGATAGTGTAGTGCAGCAGAAGTTCTTTTACTACTGATAGGAGTATAAATGATTAAACTTTTTTGGACGCAACATTATAGGAAAAAGAAAAAGAAGAAATGCGTGTGCTTTTACCAAAAGGCACATGAAAACCACCTAGACTAGCCCATGCTGTCAGTCTCACCTCTCTGAGCCTTTTCTTTCAGTCATGGCCTTCAAATTGCTACTGCGTTAGTCTTGCCATAATACTTTCAAACATATTAAAAATATCTTCCAGCTTTTCTGGTTACTATTGGCATAGACCCAGTTATAACACACCATTCAATTATTAAATGGGATTGCTGTTTTGATTCTAAATATACCCCAAAGGTCTATATTTTAAAAACTTAGTCCCCATTTGGGTGGCGGTAGAACCCTTGTGGGAGGTCCTTAGATCACTGGGCATGTGCCCTCAAGATTATCGTGGTGGGCTGGGGTTGTGGCTCAGTGGTAGAGCGCTTGCCTAGCATGTGTGAGGCACTGGGTTCGATTCTCAGCACTACATATAAATAAAGATCCATTGACAACTGAAAAAATATTAAAAAAATAAAATTAAAAAAAAAGAATATTGTGGTACACTGGTCTTACGCTCTTTTCTTTGCTTTCTGGTTCATGACGTAAGCTGCTTTCTCTTCCACCTGTTCCTGCCACGATGTACTACTCTTGCCAAAGGCCCAAAGCAATGAAGCCACCTGACCTTGAACTGGAACCTCCAGAACCATGAGCCAAAATAATTTTTTTTCTCTTTATAAGTTGATAGCCTCAGGTATTTTGTGGTAGTAATTTAAAACTGACTAATACAGGGATTATTACTTTAGAGTTAGAAATAAAGCAGCTTTTATTATAAATAAAAAATGGAAATACCTAAAATCCCACTTAATTTACAGGTGCCTTTTATATAATATCAATAAAGACTGAGGTGGTCAGGATTTTCAGTCCCCAACAATTTCAAGTCAACCTCTCTCTACTCTGATTATTTTTCAGCATCTACCTAATAGATGTTCTGACTGTGTTATTGCTGCTGTGTGCTGGCTATTTAAAGGAAATTAGTGACTTGCCTTGTATGCAAGCTGGGGTCTCTTTTTCCATTCCTCATTATGTTGACCATTTTTTTCCCACAACCTGAGGGCCGTTTCAAATAGATTTTTTATCACTGTAATTCTCAGAACACTGATGTCAATCAATACTTGCAATAACTAGCCAATATTACAGCCAGGACCAAATATTTCACAATTAAATACATTACAGTGAAGTCTGTAGGAGAAATGTTTTTTTAAAACCTTAGAACATTTTTGCCTTTTGAGGTTTAGAAAAATAAAGTTCTCACATTTTCCAAGATTCTGTAATCTGTGGCTTTGCTTTGAGAAGAAACTTTTGAGATTCCCCACGATACTTTCTAAATTTTAAAATGCTTAAGTCAATGAACAGGATTGGGTTTTATAGACAAAAGCAAGCATCAAATAGGGCAGAGACAAACCTTGCCCAAGGATGGTCTCTGTGAACTGACAGGGCTTTGCCATCACCAACAGAAGACTCAAGGGACTTTCAGACTGACTGCATTGGAGCAGAGCAGGGAGGTGCCCTCAAGGGGACCTCCTGTGTGGGTGGGACTGTGAGGTCTCAGAGCTACTTCATGAAATAGCAATTTGCAGGGAAGGAGGGGGTTGCTTTGGGCCAATAGGGATCTAAATAGAGACCTATCTTTAAGCTCTTACTTTAAAAAGCTTCTATTCTCTTTGGTGCAACCTGAGCATGCTAAAATGCAGTTACAACTCAGTTTGCAATGTGGGGACACAGGAACTCTCAGATGTTGTGGACTGGACAATAAAGTGAGACAACCCAAGGAAGGGCAGTTTGGCACTGACTCATCTACCCTTGTACCATACCTGGGAATTAGGAAAGGAAACAGTGCTGCTGACCCCTGGTCTTCTCTCCAATGAAAATGGACTAAACAGTCCCATGTTCTGCATGAGGAATAGGATGCTTGGAAATGGCTGCTCCATGATCAGGGAGCATCTCCAGAGTGAACAGAGGGCTGGCAGGAGTTATTCTTTTTCCCACATGTAGAAACCAGCACATGGGCTTTTTAATTTTTGCTTTTGTTTACTTGTGCTGACAGAAAGACAGAATGAAACACTGGTTTTCATTAACTTGCAAAAATACGACACTATATTTAAAATAGCTGAATGTTTTAGAACCTAATTGTGACGTTATATGAATTCTCTATATTTCTCAAAACATAAGGGCATCTGTCTCTATCACTCTTTATCTGCATCATCAATCTTTCTATTTAATCATTGATTCAGTCATTTAATCTTTTGGAATTTAAGGTACATATATCCTTCTGAACTCTAAAACTGATAATTCTGACAGATTGTTAATTGAAGTTTTGTTTATAATAGAAAAAGGCTGGGAAAAGGGCACATTTGGTTAAACAGTTTAACAGTTGTGGCAGATCTATACAGAGGAGTCTAGGAAGGAACTAAATTAAAATGCTCTACTATGCTCCTCATGCATGTTAAGTATTCTATGTGAGTGTCTGTTCTTGCATCTGTAGAGAAACTGTGGGAGGAGAATTGCAAAGTCAGGAGCATGGCTCCCCAAGGATCTGGTACAAGGGCCAGGCAGATGTGGCATGGGGGGCGGGAGGGATTCTTTGCATATCTTTTAACACTTTCTTTTTGAATCATGCAAATGTAATATTTATTCCAAAAATAATATTTTATATTTAATTCAGTCAAAAAGGGAAGACCACTCATAAATTGTTAACAAGAACGCTAGAAGCAACACTTGGACCAATTTTAAGTTGTACCAGAGTATTGTGGTTATTTTGCTCTCTGTCCTCCTTCATATATTTGGTGGATTATTTATCTCATCTGAAGATACATTCATAATTTACAAATCACAATACTAGCAGAAACCCAGACCTAACAAAGATTAAATTTTTAATTATCTTCTTGACAAGAACACACAAGGCCAAGCGTGGTGGCGCAAGCCTGTAATCCCAGCCGCTGGGGAGGCTGAGACAGGAGAATCGCAAGTTCAAAGCCAGCCTCAGCAATGGCGAGGCGCTAAGCAACTCAGTGAGACCCTGTCTCTACATAAAACACAAAATAGGACTGGGGATGTGGCTCAGTGGTCGAGTGCCCCTGAGTTCAATCTCCAGTAACAATAACAACAACAAAAAAAGAACATACAGGGTGAGAACATATATCTCCAATATTTTGTCCTTAGGACATTACCAACTAATATGCTGGAGCAGATCTTACCACAGTGTTTGAATCATGAAATGAAAGCAAAGATTGATATGACCCTCCAGGTTACATTTTTGCAATAATGGAACAACTCTTGAATTTCTAGTAATTCTTTCATCTAATTCCCTAATGTGATTGGCTAATCCAATGCTGTTTTACTTCTCACCCTCATCTTCCATGAATGGCAGTATGCTAACTTATGCTATGCATGTGCACGTATATTTATAAGCTTTGCATGAATAGAATTTTTGTATGAATTTGCAATGATATTATAAGACTTTAAAATAAACTTTGTATAATGCTATTTCTCTACATCTTATTCCTGACAAAATAGCCCACCTCAGGAGGTTTATATTGTGGTCTTTTCACGATATATATCTATACCTCTCAGAATCATCCTTAGACACGTTATAAGAATCGACTAATAAAGTTTCATTGCTGGAGTGGTAGTGCACACCTGTAATCCCAGTGACTTGGGAGTCTGAGGCAGGAGGATCACAAGTTCAAGGCCAGCCTCAGCAACTTAGCAAGACCCTGTCACAAAATAAGCAATAAAAAGGGCTGAGGATATGGCTCAGTGGTAAAGCACCTATGGATTCGATCCCCAGGACCACCACCAAGACAACAAGGACTAATCAATGTGTTATAGCCACATACATTTTCACATCCCAAACAGAATTCCTCAGTTGATGACTAGGCCTGCCACAAGAAGATAGCACAGACTGAGTAACAGAATTATTTTCCTCACGAAATCGCAAAATAAAGGTGGGGTTAGATCTCCTAGAAATCAAAGTGAGAGCAATAGAGGAAAGGGACCAAGAGTTGAGAAGGGGGAGTGTTGGGGGGAGAGATTGGCCAAATTATACTGTGTGCATTTACAAATATGTAACAACAAATTCCATCATTATGTACAAATATAAGGCACAAATAAAAATGTGGGGGAAAAAACCCTTAAAAAAAAAATTATTTTCCTCACTATTCTGGAGGCTAGATGGTCAAGACTAATCAGTTGGGAGGGTTAGTTTCTCTCCTTGGCTTGTGGGTGGTGTCTCATCCCTTGACTGTCTTTCTTCTGTGGGTCTTGTGTCCAAATCCCTCCTTCTAGGTTACCAGTCCTACTGGATTAGGGCCCACCCTAGTGACCTCATTTTAACTTATCTCTTTAAAGACCTTATCTCCTCCTCTCATCCTGAAGTACTGGGGTTAGAACATCAGCAGAGGAACCCCTGGACTCCACAGTTCAGCCCCCAGCAAGGATGGACCTTACTTTTAACTTCTAGCAGCTCCTAGCTGCTTTGAAACATCAGACCCACCCTCCCATGATGAAATTCTGACAGTTCAATCAAGATTAGGCTACCATTCTATCAAATATTTTGAGCAATGTTATGTCAGTAGAATAAAAGGGAAAAGTCTCAAGAGGAGAATTCATTAGAGCATGTAACTTTATTATTCAGCCTTTGGCCATGAAAAAGAAAACTAGCTCTTTTTCAGAAAGAGATTTAATTAAAGGCATTAGATGTTTCTAAAGCTGCTGGGGAGCACTGGAAAATCAAATGCAAAGAAAAGACAGCAGGTAGCTTTGGGGCTTGCTCAGTGCTGGGTGGTCAGCAAGGAGGTTTTGCTGTCCAGATGTGCCTGCAGGGAAGAGCTACTCTCGCCCACCCTGCACCCGCAAGTGACCTGGAGGTGGTTTCTAAGGATCCCCAGATGCCACTGCACGCCCTAGCTTTCCTGAATACCTTGGGACCACCAGCGGTGCCAAGGGCAACAAAGGAGGAAGTAAGAGCTCGCTTCCTTCCTTGGCTTCATACCCTTTTCAAAATCGTGCTCCTGCTCTTCTCTCGCTGAATCTATAGCACAACCCGCCCCCGCAAGGACCACCTGGAAAACGCGCAGGCAGGTTTACAGAGCTGCGACTCCAGGGAGCGCGTCCGGAATGAGGAGGTCTCAACAGGCAAAGAATTAAATAGTTCCATTACGATCATTACCTGTAGTCACATTTTGGGAGAAAAAATAACCCACTAACTCTGCCATTCACATTTATCCAGAGTGCACAATTCATCCAGAACCTGGAGGGTACTTGCCTTCACTCACCAGATGTTTTAAAACAAAGTGTGTTTAAAGGATTCAGTGAAGATGAAAGATTTATTTAAAACATTAATGTAATGCATATTTAAATTTTCCACATTTTTTGTAGCTGTAATCACTGACTATTGGAATTAGTTTTGAGACATTAACTTTCTTTTCATCAGAATTTATTCCCTGCACTAAGAATTTACTGAAAAACAATCTTTGAACTAGTTGTTTGGTGCAAGTCAGAATAAATTCTGAATATTATGAATACAGTACTAGTATTTTGCCATCTCTTAGCATCTCATACAGCCTTATTTCCCTTTTTAAAAATCTAGTGCTAAAGAGATTCTGGATATCTTTATAAGAATATTCATTATTTATTTTGTATAGTTTCAGCAAAATATTTGTATTATTAGGGAAAAAACAGACGTTTCTTCAAAAAAGGAACATATGCTTATGGAAAATTAGTCTAGCAGAGCTAGAAGGTGCTGGGAAGGAGACAAAAATATGATTTATTTTTGACCTGCTTTTCCAACTCTCCTGTTCAAGCTCCACACCTGTTCGATCTTACCTGCCAGGATGTCTGTGGATGGGAGGGTGGAAACAAGAACCCAGCAGATCTACACTACATGATAACTTTGAAAACTTTGAGATAATGAGACTCAAAAGAAAACTGATGCCCACCTAAAGCCTTTGCCTGATTCCCTAATTCCATATTATGTCTAGCTTCCCAGACACAGTCCTATCCACATCTAGGAAGCCTTACCACCCTCAGAGGGTGTGCTCCAGATGAGTTCAATGCACAAAAGGTATTGCCAGATTAGTCCTTGAAAGTGAGAAGGATGAGGTTCAGGGTGAGACTCAATCTGGATCAAAGGTCAATTTTTTAAAAAAGACAGAAAAGTGAAGATAAGGAGAAGCAAAGCCTGCTTTTAACTGATCTTTAAGCCTCGGGCAAGGGAAAACAAACAAACAAGGACATCAACATTAATGACTGGTGTTTCTAACTTTTAAGCATTTAATTTTTATAAGTTTCTTTGCACTTTATATACCAGGACATCATCACTGGAATGTAGAAATTCATTGCTCTTTTTTACTAACTTTTAAAATAGATATTATTAGTTCACAATGACTATAATTTTCTTTTAATTTGGTTGTGTTAGGCTTATAGACATAAGCTTATAGACACAGCTGCCTCCCCTAATGTCAAAGCAAACATCTATATTTTCATTTCGCTTTATTCTTACAGAAAATTAACAGTGTTTTGAAAACATAGACATATGGAACTCTCACTTCTGATTTTGATTGGTATTTCCTATTCTCTGTACTTCCATCTCAAGGTTCCATGATTACTTTTGTTTGCACAAAGGGATATTAAGGAGCACCAGCATCAACCAGCACAATGTGGGGGAGGGATGGTAACCTGTGTATACAACATGCAGTGTTTTCACACTCAGGAAGGACTCATGAGATGATTGAACTGATTAGCCTTACATGATAGAACCAAAGTGTACAATTTCATAGCACATTTCATTTAATAAGAAAAGCCAAACACATTTACAGAAGGCAATTTACGTTAAACTTTTTAGTCATCGTGCTTAATTTTATTCCCAGTTAACTTAGGATAAGGTATTTTTCACACTTGATACAAGGCTCTGGAGCATATGCAGTGATTTCTTATGTTGTAAAGGGTATAAACTAAACAGAATTATGTTTTAAAATATCCCTTCTGTTTTAGTCAGCTTTTTCACTGTTGTGATTAAAATACCTGACAAGAACAATTTTAGAGGAGGAGAAGTTTATTTGGGGGCTCATGGTTTCAGAGGTCCCACTCCAAGGAGAGCCCACTCCATTCCTGGGGGCTCAGGGTGAAGCTGAACAACATGGTAGAAGAGTGTGGCGGAGGGAAGGAGCTCAGGACATGCTCCAGGAGCAGAGAGAGAGCTCAGCTCAGCTTACCAAACATATACCCCAAAGGCACACCTTCTCCAGCCACACCCTTCCTGCCTTCAGTTACCACCCAGTTGATAACTATCAGGGATTAATTCACTGATTGAGTTAAGGCTCTTGTACCCCATCATTTCACCTTGAGACCCTCCTGTGTTGTCTTACACATGAGCTTTTTGGAGAGACCTCATATTGAAACTGTAATAACCCTTCCTTCAAAACTTCAACTCCGTGAAATAATATTGTGTTGGCCTATTCGACTTTTATATTATCTTAAAAAAAATAGAGAAACTATGTCCATTAATTAATTTTGTCTTTGCTGGTGTGGCAGCTATTACCTCCTCATTCTTAGAAAATGTTCTTTGTGTACCCAAGAGGAACATGCACCTGCTGTTGTGGGGTGCGCACTCTAGTTGGTGTATAGTATCTACAAGTCTTATTTCTTTACTGATCTCTTATTTTATTTGTTTAAATTTATTCTAACTAGGTATACATGACAGCAGAATACCTTTTGATCCATTGTACACAAGTGGAGCACAACTTTTCACTTCTCTGGTGTACACAATATAGAGTCACACCATCTGTGCATTCATACATGTATCTAGGGCATTGACGTCCATCTCATTCTACCATCTTTCCTGCCCCCATGTCCCTTTCCTTCCCTCCCCTTTGACCAAAGTTTCTCCATTCTTCCTTATTGATCTTATGTCTAGTCACTTTATTTATTTTTGAAAATAGAGTATTAAAATATCTAATTATTACAGTTGAATTATCAATTTTTCCTTTCAGATTTCATAGATTTTGCTTCCCACATCCCCTATGTTGTTGGGTGGATGCATATTTATAATTGGGAAATCTTCTGAATTTTTTTGCTTTTATCTTTATGCATTATCTTTGCTTATTCCAGGAACAACTTTGGTCTTAAAGTCCATCTTGTCTGGTAATCATTCCTGTCTGGCTATCTACTGAGTAGGATGTGCATGGAATCTATTTTCTCATTCTTTAATTTCAACCAATTTGTATTTTTAAATCTAAACTGAGTCCCTTGTAGACAACATAGATTTGAATCATGTTTGTACCTACTCTTCCAATCAACCTTTTAATTGGAAAGTTTATTTATTTATAGTTAATGGGATTGTTGATTTAAAAAGGTTTATTTCTACATCATGTACGACCAGAGAAATGAAAAGTTGTGCTCCACTTGTGTAAAAAATTTAAAAAATTAAAAATTTATTTCTTTCATGTTTTTATTATTTGTTCATTTCAACCTTCTTTTGTGTTAAGAAAATACCTTCCAGTGTACCTTGCCATTTCTGTTCCTTTACTTCTTGACATATTCTTTGTGAAGATGACAGTTAGTATCTTAATTTACCAAAAAAAAAAAAAATCTACTTTTTATGAATAACCTAATTGCAACTGTATATAAAAACTTCACTCCAGTGTAGCCCTGACCTTTAGGCTATTGTTATGACTAATTGCATCTTTTTACTGTGTGCGTTCATTAAAATTAATCTGTAATTGTTGCTTCATTCCTGTCTCCAAGCAGCAGATAAAAAGGCATTACAAGCAAAGACACATTGTGTTGTTTGTATCCGGTTCAGTGGCCCTCTGTCCTGGTGCTCCTTACTCCCTCCTATGGAGTCCATGCGCTCTGCAGTGACATTTCCTTTCAGCTGGAGGACTCTCTAGTAGGTCTTTTTGGAAAGACATGCTACTAATGAACTTTCTCAGTTTTACTTCATTTGGAAGGGTCTTAATTCCTTTTCTTTTTTAATTTTTAAAGAGTTTTGCCAGCTATAGGAGTTAATTCTTGGCTGATGTTTTCTCTCTCGGCACTGTGAATGTGTCACGCTACTGTATTTTGGCTCCACGGTTTCAGATGAGGAAGCAGCTATTAATTTTATTGCTGGATGTGATGAGTTTCTTCTCTTGCTGCTTTTAATATAATCTCTTCTGAGAGTTCGATTTGGTCGTGCCTAGGTGTGAATTTCTTCAAGTTTATCCAACATGGAGTTTATACAGCTTTTTAGATGAGGATATTAATATTTTTCAACAAATTTGGGAAGTGCTGGCCATTTTTCTTAACTAGTTTTTAGCCCTTTTTCCTGTGCCTTGGAAACGTCTCCTATGTGTACATTGCTATGCTTGATGGTGTTGCCCAAGGCTCTTAGGCTCTGTCCATTTCTCTTCATTTTTTCTTTCTTTTTCTCAGCTTGGATACCCTCCATTGACCTGTCTTCAAGTTTGCTAATTATTCCTTTTGATGGCTCAGATCTGATGTCAAGCCTTACAAGTGAAGTTGTTCATTTCTTTTACTTTTCAACACCAATATATTGCATTTTCTCTTATGGCTTCTCTCTCTTTATTGATGCTTTCAATTTGGTGAAGCATCATTCTCATTCTTTTCTTTAAGGCTAGAGTTTCCTTGAGATTTTTAAATGTATTTAAACTAGCCTATGGACACTGTCTAGAAAGCCTGACCTCTGAGCTTTCTGGGGCAGTGTCACTGACCTCCATGTGGATGAGCCATGGTGTGTTACTGGTTACTGTTTTCATGCACTGTCATTCTTTGTTGCAAATCAGACTTTTTTTTTTTTTTTGGTACCAGGAAATTGAACTCAGGGCCACTCAACCACTAAGCCACATCTCCAGCCCTATTTTGTGTTTTATGTAGGGACAGGGTCTCACTGAGTTGCTTAGCACCTCACTGTTGCTGAGGCTGGCTTTGAACTCGTGATTCTCCTGTCTCAGCCTCCCAAAGTGCTGGGATTACAAATTGGATATTTTGAATATTATAATGTGGCAACTGCAGAAATCAGACCGTCTCCCAGGATTTGGCATTCTTTCTGATCATTATAGCTATTATTGCTTGCTTAGTGAATTTACTGAACTAATTCTGAAATTTATATTCTTTTTTGTGTCCCTGAAGTCTGACTAAGTGTTCAGCTAGTGTTTGGACAGAGATTTCTTTAAACACCTGGACCCCAAACTCTTCTACTGGCTTCCAAGGGCTCTGTGGGTACTGAGGACACCTTCAACGCTGAGCCAGGCAGTGCTCCCTGCTTATGTACAGACTCAAGTCTTCAGGGGTAAGGTGAAGGGCCTTCTCAGGTCCTTTCTGAGCATATACCTTCCCAGACCTGGGCATGTGCCTGCCTTCTAGATTCACTGGAAAATGCTGAAGCCTGTAAGAATACTGCAGGGCATCTCATTCTCCAGTCCTTCCTCCCAAGCTCCTTGACCTGTTATCCACCTCACCTGTTAGCATCTCAGGAGCAGTAACCTGAAAATATTTTTGACACATTCCCTTGTAAGAGGCAATAAGCTTAAGAAATAGACTAGTCAGTTTCAAAAGCAGAGATAAAGACACCACTTTTGAGCTGATCTTCCAGGAAGTCATCAGGGAGATAAAAATTAATAATAATAAATTATAATTTTTGTGAAAAAGACACTTTCTGTTCCCTCTAGCAATGGAAATGCACTTGAGTGAGTCCTTTGTTTTAGTAAGTGTTCCCTGGGTTGCTGCAAGCCTTTGAGGAAGTTCAGAGTTCTGGAAAAATTCGTTCTGACAGTTTTTGCCCATTTTTTCATTGTTTTATGAAGGGCAGAATTTTCAGTGCCTTACTCTGCCAGTTCTGCTGATGCGCTGATATCACTGAATGGATACAGATTTTCATATGTGAAGTCCTTACCTCTGTATAACAGATAGTTTATTTTCCCATTTTGTTTTTGTTGACTGATGAACCCTTCTTCTTGCAGTCAATTGCATTATTAGCCAGTCTGATAATGAGATTTATAAATGTGTTTATTCAATCTTTATTTATTTACCAAATATGAGTTGTATGCAGAATATATGTGAGGTGAGGCCTATGTTTCACCAGACTTAAGACCTCAATAAAGCAACTCAGAGTGTAGTGTTGCAAACATCTCCAGAGTCTGATGAGTTATGTATGTTTGCTATTAAATACTGATATGACATTTTTCTGATCTGAATAAATTTACCTTTGAGCTAAGTTAGTCAAAATTAAATTACAAAGTTAATTTAGCACCTGGGTATTTCTAATGTTGAAAGCATAGTTCTATGAGGGTACAGAACAAGCATTCGTATAGCCAGACATTTGCCCTGAGTTTGTTTAACTTGGACCAAGGACCTCCTAGCCTGAATGGCATGCTTCATTCCAACTTTTAAACTGTCGACTGAGTTAAGATGTGTTGATGAATATTAATTTCTTTTACTAAAAACACTGACACCGAGACATTCCTGTTGTCTGCTTGTTTCATGGAATAAAGAAAGGTCCTGGCCATTTCCTCCAAAGTGTAGATGTTGGCACCTGAAGCTGATGGGCATATTTCAGACAGCCTGTTTTGCCGTTTCTGAATGGCCTCCAAGGTGCCTTTACTCTGTTTCTCCTGCACGTGTTTGATACCGTAGACTCCTTCAGAGACTGTCCCAGGGATTATTTATAATGTACTGATGTTACCTTATTAGTAGCTGCTATTTCTGCACAGAAGCATGAGGTTTGTTGACACTTGTTTTACTGCTGAAAGCTAGCTTTTGGTGTCTGGTAGACCACGGTGGAGTTTCACTCCTGAAACGTTATGGCAAGCTGAAAGTCACCCCATGTTCATTTCCCTGAAGGTTCCAAGGGTTTGAACAAGCACCTGAATAAGCTCTAGAAACTTGACAGATAATGCGATTTCATGATGTTATTACATTCCTGTTTCAGTTGGCACTTCGAATCCTCTCACAAACAGTTTGTGGGGTTGGTAACTTTCCTTTGCAAAAGTATTTCAAAAATAGGTCCAAACCTACAGCATGCATGTAACTTTATAGAAGGGAGAAATATTAAAGCAATTTTTAAAATTAATTTTGGAACAGTACTCTTTTGGCACCGATGAGTACTTTCCAAAGCAGGCGTTCTCGTGATGCAGAGATCTGCACACAGGGAGGATGGGACACTGAGGACATCCCAGTCTGCACAAGTGCCTTTTTCTCCAGCAGCTTCACAAAGAGCTCTGAACTGAGGCCATTGGAGCAGAGCACTGTCATTTTTCTTCTCTGTCCATTATGTGTTCCTGTCCCATCTCTTTTCTAGCTTGGGAGGATCTAACAACTTATAAAGGATGTATGCAAACTGATTCTTAATTTAAAATATATCATGGGAACGAACTTCAACAAAATTGTGTTTCCATTCTTTGAGGAGAATTGTGTTTTTTAATTAAAAAAGTTTTCCCTATAAAAATAAATATATCCAAGACTGTTTTATAGTTTCATTTTGCTTTGGTCATAACGGAAGCCATAAAACGAAAAGGACACAACTGCATGCAAAATAAACCCCAGCTTTTGTAAGACCTAGGTAAAGAGTTTACATTTTGTTCTATTCATATGTGTATGTGTATGTATATTTATGTGTATGTGTGTGTGTGTGTGAATTACTCAGTGGTGCTTATATATTTGCTTTGATTGCACCTGTATTATATGTGTGCATGTATGTATATAAGTCAACATGTAAGACTGTATATGTATTGCAATGTATGTATGTATGTGTGTATATGTATATATATTCCTAAAATGGCTAAAACTCAGAAAAAAAGTAAGTAGAATGTAATGCATCTCATTTGTTCCTTTGTTCGGCATGTGTTTTTGATCTCCGTGATGCAAAGCTGCGTGTGCAGACATGGCCTTGCTTTCAGGTTGCCTAGAACACAGAGCATGCAGGTGCAGAGGCAATCGCAGTCGTCTGGGAAAGTGCCTGTAGGGCAGGCAGAGGATGCTGGGGAGCGTCCACACACCTGAGGGGCCTGGAAGAGGCGCTATCCATTCAGACCTGAAAGTTCGAGGCATCCTTAAGTAGACAAAGGGACTGTGTGATACTGTGGACCCTTTTAGAGACTGTCCCAGAGAGGGTGAGAAGCAGGTGAGGAGGTGAAGCAGAGAAGAAGGAGCAGGGCTGAGAGGCCGAGATCTGGAGGAAGCTAAAGGAGGGCGGAGAAGGCCAGGTGGCTGGAGAAACAGGCTGGGCCCAGACCATGAATATTCTCAAGGCTCATGTTAATGAGTTTCAAGTGGGAAAATGAGACCATTGATCAGATCAGAGCAGATGGTGAAGAAATGCCTACACAGGGATGGGTCTGGAAACCCCTGAATAAGATCCAGGGAACTTGAAAAAGTGACTAAGGCCAAATTATATTGTTATATTGTGCACACGTACAAATATACAACAACAAATCCCATCAGTATGTAGAACTGTGATGCACCAACAAAAATGTGGAAAAATGATGAATCGTTAATAACCACATTTATTGGTCAAGTCTACAGGTCTGTAGTAATGAGACCTCAGCATGGCTGATCTGCTCACCTTATCCTGTCAATTTGTTTGAAATCTGATTGTGAAGGTCACTTAAAATTCCTGGTTAACCTCACTAGCATGGTTTCCTGCTGGCTAGAGAGAGCGTTTGCCTGTTCTGTTCTTCATTTGTTCTTCTCTTAGTTTAATAAGAATGCAAATTACCCAAACCTAGCTGCTAGTAAGTTAATTAAGCTAATAAATTAATAAATAAGACAAAAGAGAACTACAGTCATAGAAGTCCACTTTGAGGATTAAAATTCAGATTCTGTGTATTTAGGACTATCAAGAAAATAGGAAAGCTTGCTTTTGACTAGTCAAATTCCCTGACCAAACAGTATCAAGAAAAAAAAATCACATTATGAATATTATTAAGCCCAACATAGGGAAATCTTATGGACAATAGGTGATTGAATCTGTGACAAGATTTGAGTGAGGTCCCGAAGTCCTCCATGGCCCACAGTACCTGCACAACTGGATTTCCCAAACCCCAGGCATTTTCAATTGTTCTAATTGCTGTTTTGAGTTGGCTCTGACTCTTGAAGCTTATTTTAAAATGCTTTCCTATTTCCCCAAGAATCTCATTCATGAATTCACTAGCCTGGATGAGTTTGGCCCAGCTGACTGTTTTCCAATAGAGAATCAGATTGAGAGGGAAACAGACTCAGAACACACATCTTCTATGGGATAGGAGCAGAAAACTTGAAGATTGGAGAGAGGCAGGCTCAGCATCTAAGCTGGGAGGAGAAGAGTGGGTTCTCAGACTTCAAAAGTACATTGAAGAGAAACTTCAATGTACATTGAAGAAAAACTGTGCCTTGAAATTTCTAATTGCATGCTGACTCAGTGCAAATTTGATCAATGGGATTTTAACACACTTATAACTGTGTGGACAATATCTTAGCGCTGACTGCAAGGAGCTGAGCTTTATAATTAGAGCCCACATTTACAAAGCTCACTTGTCAGCAGGACAGTTTACCCTACAGAAGAGGAAGGCACAGGCTCTGAACTTCTCCCTTCCACCAGCTCTGGCTGTTTTGGTACCTGAGAAGCCAGCAGATGGTTAGAATGTGGCCATTACAGGATCCAACAGTTTGTAAGCTCAGAATGAGGGCCTTACTCTCACTGTGTTCCCTCTGAGTAGCAAATATGTTGCTTATGAAGACTTCTTGGATAAACGAGCTTATAAAGGGACTTATTTTTGAGGAGCCCACATTCTTTGGAAGAGCTTTTGGGGTCTCTGAAGTGGGCTGGTAGAAAGGCACAGTGAGTTTTGCTGTCAGGATCACACACAGACTCTAGGCAAGACAGAGCCTTAAACCCGGAGGGCTCATTTTCTACCCCATGTCATTTAACTCCACCACAGCCTCCTGCAGCACAGTCGATGTTCATGGATATTAGTTTAATTAACGGGATGTGTCAGGCTGAAATGCAGCTGGCAAGCTTACTCCATCATTCATGCCTGCTCAGTCATGGATCTCTCTTAATTTCCTGACTTGATGGCTACTGCTAAATGACACTGGGGATGAATGAATAGAAAGTCTCAGCTCTTTTCTTTCATGGGGTCCCTCATTCCTATTTGTCCATGAATCACTGATACTAATCAGGCTGCTTTGGATTAATTTACTGCCTTTTAAGTACAAGTGCCTCTTTTGTGGGTAAACTGTGCGTGGTAATATTTTTGAGTGCAGTGCGCTTATCTGCACACATGCCTTCCTGTTCATCTTATCAGCAGCACTGATTGGCATGCAGCATTCCCAGACAAGGGCTTGCTTGGGAGGTGGCCCCGGGTGCCAACGCCGTCTTCAGGAGAGTTCTGGTGGAAGTAAACATACTTTTATTACTTGGGAACATGCCCATTTTCAAATTTGTTTAAAAGGAAAAGGAAATTTTCTCCCTACTGCTTATTCTATTTCTAAACATCTTGTAAAGGCCTCTTTTTCATCTTTATTACAGGACATTATAAGGATGGCAGAGATTAGACATTCCCGGGCCTTTACAAATGTCGTGTTTTGAAAGGTATATTACTTTTTCCACTGGAAATTAATGTAATGAGAACTGTTTTACAGACACTCTAAACTATAAAAACACAAACACGTTTCGTGTGTGGCATTTCTTTTCAATGGAGCATTAGTCCTGGGTAGACTGGTTCCTCGGTGGCCCTGATACTGTGTCCTCCGTCCCACCAGCTGACAAGCTTGTCTCTTTGTTCTGTTCTTCTAACCCATCTCTGCATTCACTCTGCTCCTTTTCGATCTGCTTTTTCTTCCTTATTTTCTCTCTACCTAGTCTTCTTCTTTATTAACCTGGGTTTAGACATAACTAACAGACATTTTTCTTTCCAACTTCTCCTAATATATGTTTTCTTCCTGGAGTCATATTACTCTTACGTGCAGGAAACCCCTAAAATCAGTATATCTATCATTGATTTCTTCATCAACATTCAGCTTCTTGCTAAACTTGACCATTTGGAAGGATCAATGGCTATTTAAGCAATATTATATCTGTCTGTATTCCTGAGTGGAGGCACCAGCCGTAACCCCAGCCAGATAACGTGGGAATGTCTTGTTCTCTCTTTTACCCCCCTCATTAATCCCATGCATTAACTAACTCTGCAGACACTTGAGCCTGTCCTTTTGTTGGAAGATCACCCAGCCTGGAGTCATTACTCACACTGGTTAGCCCTTTCTCATCTTGGTATGAGAGAATGTTGAGAAAAGATATATCCAATATACTTAACGATAAGCAAGCTTCACTTCTGGATGTTGGCTAACTACTGAGGCATTTAAGTCACGTATATTAATAATAATACTAAAAATAATAGTGATAATGATTTTGAAGGAGGTATGTAATATTTTGACATAAATTAGAGGTTAAAAAATGTTCTTAGTATGTCTTTCTAATTGTACCTAGCTGCATTTATGGTTTCTATCTCTATAATAACATATTTAGCAAATTTATATAGTCTTGTGCCAAAGTTACTTGAAAAGGGGCATTTTTTTTTTTTTGGTACTGGAGCCTGAACCTGGGCACTGTCCTGTAGTGCCACATCCCCAGTTCTTTTTATCTTTTATTTTAAAACAAGGTCCTCACTAAGTTGCTGAAACTGGGCTTGAACTTGTGATCTTCCTGCCTCAGTCTCCCAAGTTGCTGGGATGACAGGTATGTGCCTCCATGACTGGTGGGGCATCTGAATTATTGCATATCATTTTAAAAACATGAAAATGAATGTCAGGGGAAAAAACTATAAATGAACTGTCAGAATACAGAGGCAGCGTGATATAAAGGAATGGGCCTTGGAATATTGGATTTTAGGAATTTTCTCCAGTGCTTCTTATTGACATGGAATACGAGAGTAAAGAATAGTTTTGGAATGTAATAAAATGAAGGAGGTCATGGAAAACCCTTAATAACTGTTAGCTGTGAGCGCAGTAAAAACTGCATTTATCTTAATTGCATCCAATAGTTAGAGGATAATGCTTACTCTGTTCTGGGAACCACTGGAAGTAGACAATATTATTATCCTGACCCTACCTATTAGTAGACGTAGACAGTTAAGTCATTTGCACAAATGTGTGCAGTCATTGGTAGAGCCAGGCTTCCAGTGGTGCTTAGTATAGACTAGTATTTGGATGTTGGCAGTTAAAATTGAAATTGTAAAAATTAATTAGAGCTGTTGATGTACAAGAACATCTTTATTCTTCAGGAATACACATTGAGTTTTTCAGGGGTAATGAAAAATGGTATATGAAAATTACCCATAAAATCAGGAACAAAACACATACACACTTACCTAACATGAGGTGCAGACAAATGTATAAACGCGTGGTTTGGTGAAGAATGAAATACTAAATAGAGTAAAATGCTAACAATAGGTAAATCTGGGTCAAGGGTATATAAGTATTCATTTCCCATTTTTTCTTTCTTGTAACTTATCTTGGAATTTCTGGGTAAAAAGTTCGTAGTTCTGAGTATAAGGTTTTAAAAAAATTCATTTATTTGTAATAAACAATATTCCCACTGGACTGAACTCCCAATCTTCTAGAGTGCCACTGCATCTGCATGGTGCCCCACGCCCTTCTCCCCCCTCCTCATGAAGCCCCCTCACCACTCAGTTTCTCAGAAGGGGTGGTCGACAGAGGGGTTGGGAGGACACCCTTAGGATGACAGGTCTTTGGCAAGGAGTCATCCCCACATTGTGGTGTCTATGATTTAATATACACGGTCCTCTGTGAAGGTCTTTAAATGTGCAGATGTTTTTATAGTTATTGAAAACTTTATTTACTTGCTTGATTTTATTATTATTATTTTCTTTTTATCTTAACTTATCAAAAAGATTTATCTACCCCAAGATGATAAGTTGATCACACCTGTATTGGTTAAGAACAGATGATATTCAAAGTATCTAACTACAGAAGATCTAGCAGGGCTCAGGCACTGGCTGATCACAGCAGACACGGACCCTCATGCTGTCTGTGTTTTTGGCTGATCCCTGACGTCCTATATGGTGTCTAATGGCCCATGGCTGAGGTGGTGTTTGCTGATGGAAAATAAGCTATGATATTCCTACTTGGAAAAAAACCCTACTTTTATTTCCTAGTATTTAAAGAAAGAGTGAATGAGACTTAGATGAGTAGGTAGCTCTAAGACCTCGATAATTCTATGCGGTTCGAAAACTTACATTCTTTTCATGAAACTACTACTTCCTTCACCCTGCCAAGTCTCTGCTTCTGTTTAAAGAGAGCCTCATTTGCTTGGTAGTTTATATATTTTATTTTTATTACATGCATGAGAATGTTTGTTTTACAGTTGAAACTGAGTCATAGTATATAGGTAGCTATGAAAATGCATTTAAATTTAGGGAAATTTTTCTTATTATTAATACAGTAAATCTTACTACTCCAGATAATGTACTTTGATAAGTAAATGGGTCTATTTTGTCTAATACTAGCATACTTATACAACCCATTTATGCACATATATAATTATATATACATATAGAATGCATATTAAAAGACATGTATACTATGTGTATATTAAACACTAAGAAATTCCTCTCCACATGATCCTACTAACATTTTCAAAAGCGAGGTATGAGAGCCAATTTTAAAACTCCCAAACACCTGCAAAATGTTGTTATCTTTAATGTAGTAGGTGTACTATGGGGGTTTTCATTTAATGCCTAAATGTTTTTCATGCTTAAATTCATTAAGAATAATGCATTTCAAATCTTTATTTGGAGGGGGAACACGATGGGGTATTTAAGTCATCCCAAAGCATTAGAACCCAGTAGTCGACTTCCTGACCTTACTGTTTCCATTCTAATGTGGCACATGAGCAATCTTACCCATCTAAATTCTTATGCATTGTTTCAAGATTAAATTTTTTTTCCAAATCATTCAGTGCTGATTTTAGTGGGAGTTATTTGTGTGGGAAAATATCATTCAGAAAAATAGAAGTTGGAGTTCCTGATTTTGCAGCAGAGAACCCTTTCATGCTCTTGAACTTGTTCTGATAAAGTTATTGCATGCCATTGTGCAATTTAATTGCTTATTTATTGAAGTGAAATTTGAGTATTCACATTATCCTCTTCAAGCCTTTCTCTAGCTTTGCATTATTAACATGGATAAAATTCAGTATTAATTTAGAACACTATGCAATGAAGAAAGCACTCTATCTGGAATGTTATCACAGCATTGGCTAATGGCTCTGCGAGTGAAATTGACCTCAATAGATTAGTTCTTCTTTCAAATGGGTTTTTACTAATAACGTTAAAAGTGCATGAAAACAGCTTTTTAGTATAGATGATCTGAATACTTTCCCTACATTATAAAGTTAGTTCTGCTTCCCCCACAGCCCTCCAATCATTAAGTTTGTAGAAACAGGAGCAATTAAGTCCAGAGTGCAGACTTGAAATTACCCTGGGGGCCTGATTCCAAAGACGATTAAACAAGGGTGTGGGGAGAAGGGGGGCAGCTAGGTCTGCATCTCCCTCCAGCTGGTGCCTGATTTTCCCCAGGTCTTCATTAGATTTACCTGATGCTCCTCAGCATCTGGGTCAGCACTTATTTCCAAGATTTTATTAAGATAGTTAATTATTCTATTGTTTGTGGACTTTTAATCTGCACCTCATTATTTTTTTCAGTGGTTGTTTATTCTGAATTTAGGAGGCTCAGCAGGAAAGCCAAATTAAAAGGGTCATTATAGAACAAGAGGTGCAGAGTGTTTAAGAAGCTTTAAAAATGAATTTTGCACTAGAAAGTTTTAAAAATCCCTTTCAAATGATCTTATTTCTTTTTCTGGGATATGTGTCCTTCAGCCACACAGGAGATGATGTGGGTTACAGTGGAGTGTTGCAGCGTTTATGTGAATTAGCATATGGGACAGTCCCCCCTGGGCTCCATACAGCAGGGTAAATACAGAGGTAGGTGTACGTTGGAAGCACGGTCTGGAACTTGCCAGTGAGTGAGAGTAGACAGCTTACTTTGAGCTCCCTCAGCCTTCCTGTCTATAAAATACTAACACATCCATATCCCACAAACTACACTGGCCCCAGAAATACACTGAAATTCTCTTTGCAGGTAGGTGAATAGTGTTATAATTCCTTACTATATTTTACAACTCTATTATTTTGTACTTTTAACCTAAAGAAGTGCTTTTGAGAGTTTTTATTTTTCCGCTTGCAATGTGTGCATGTCTGCTTACCTGGGTATGTTGTACCAACAATGACTCTTGGATTCTAAACGTCATAGCAACAGGTACTGGTTAAATGGAAGACAAATTATATTTCATATGACTGATGGACAAATGGCATGATAGTGTCTGGGACATTTTTATTTATTTCTCAAAACTGGTTCTACCTGGGAATGGCAGACTTGGATTTAAAGAAAAAGTTACCCATGTGAAATTACTTTTCACATGTAATGAAGACGCGCTGGTTGATAATTTTGTGGATGACAATGCCATCCCCAAAGTGGCAAGCAGCCCCAAACAGCTTCAGTTTGAGGCAAAAGGCAGAGAGAATTTCTGTTGCCCACATCAAAATGAGAGCTGCTTTCTCTTTAAGTACTCGCTCGTCTGTGTTGAATTAACTGCTATTTACATACGCAATAGAACTTGGTTATAAGATACTGTCAGCTGACCATCTTTTCTCAATTTTACCTCTTTAGTCATGTATACTTTTCAAGTTGAATCGCCCCGTATGCAAGCATTTCACTTTCAAACATCTGATATATTGTAAACTGCATTTATTGTATGATTCAGTGTATACATTTGGAGTAAAATTATTTTTGATATTGGTTAATAATCATTTATTAGTTTTGTGACTTATCTCTAGTAGACAAAACAATGCTTTATCATGAGTCTACATGATTATCTTAGCTTGTGGAACTCAAGATGTTTTCAGTTTTTATAGATCAACACAGACAACAGCTAGATAATAGGAAACATGTTCTTGTTCCCTCTGAACACATTTCATGTGAACCACAAATAGGAAATATTAAACAGACAACTGAGGGTTTGGACATTAGGAAAAACATATGAGCACAAATTTCCAAAAATAATTGTATAAAAGGACACATGAGAAACTTAGTGTTCTCTTCCCTTTCAAAGTCTTGCTTAGAAACTTGATCTGCTAAAAGGGATATTCACTATCCCTTTTTATCAGGTTAAACCTGAAGATAATGATTAGGATCTTCCGTTTCCTTTTTAAATTCTCTTTTCACTTTGCACATAGTGTCTTCAAATATCCAATGATTTGAGAGCTTGATAGCTTATTTCTATTTTCTCATTACAAGTTTCTAATTTATATGTATTTATGTGTATGACACTCAACTTTCTAAACATGGAAAAGAGGCAAGATTCTGCCCAGTTCGAGTCATGTAAATCTCTTAACTACTTCCCTTTGGTTTTCTGTTCTTTGATCCTACCAGGCTTGGGGTCTCTTGTCATTGTGCAGGAAGGCTGCATGAGAACTGGCTGCAGAAGTGGGTTTGGCACTGGCTGAACCAGGCCTGTCTCTGGTCTGGGCAGGAGCCATCAGCCAGGACTCCAGGAGGACACTGAAAATCAGGAGGAATGAGGGTGATGTTAGTGAAGCAAGTAGTGACGGAGGGGAAAAGAGTGCAGGACATAAACATTAAAAAAGATTTTCAAAAGGTTAAATAAATGAACATCACAAAGAAGAGGTAGAAAAGTGGGTAATGCAGAGGAGTAAATATTAATTTTTCTTACACTACACAATACGAAATATTTTTTTTTAAATTTGCACTGATTATCATTAGATAAATCCTTTTGCAAATTTTATGAAAAAGATAGAAAACATGAAATATTAACAAAACCTTATAATAAGAATAGGCTAAAGATGTACTACTCATCAGCTTTAGTAAATTTCATAATGGTGAAAATGCTTTAAATTAACTATTAAATAGAAAGAAATTAATATTGTATTAGAATAGAATTCAATTAACAGTGGTGGCAAAAAAAAGTCAAATTATTTTAAATACTAACAAGAAGAGGCTATCTACAAATTAAATTCAGATAATAGAGTTTTTAATACTAAGAATTTTAAGTGAAAATTTTAAGACAGAAAAAAAATTTTGATTATGACATTTTAAAAATTAGAGCAAACCCACATAAATATCTTGTACTTGACAAAGGTGCCAAAAACATACATTGGAGAAAAGATAACCTCTTCAATAATGGTGCTGGGAAAACTGGAAATCCATATGTAGCAGAATGAAATTTAACCCCTATCTTTCACATTGGACAAAACTCAAAGTGGATCAAAGATCTAGGAATTAAACCAGAAACCTTGCACCTGCTAAAAGGAAATGTAGGCCTAACACTTCAACATGTCGACACAGGAACTGACTTCCCTAACAAGACTGCTAAAGCACAAGAAGCAAGATGAGAAATCAATAAATGGGATAGTATCAAATTTCAAAGCTTCTCAGCAAAGAAAACAACTGAATGAAGAGAGAGCCTATGGAATGGGAGAAAATCTTTGTCATCTGCACCTCAGAGCATTAGTCTCCAGGATATACAAAGAACTCAAAAAACATAACACCATATAAACAAATAACCCATCAATAAATGGGCAAAGGAACTAAGCAGACATTTCTCAAAAGAAGAAATATGAAAGGTCAACAAATATATGAAAAAATGTTCATCATTTCTAGCAATTAGAGAAATTCAAATTAAAATACTTCATCTTACTCCAGTCAGAATGGTAATTATCAAGAATACAAGTAACAATAAGTCTTGGTTAGGATGTGGAGAAAAGGGTATTCTCATACATTGTTAGTGGGACTGAAAAGGGGTACAACATTCTAGAAAGCAGTATGAAGATTCCTTCAAAAACTAGGAATGGAACCATCATTTGACCCAGTTATCCCACCCCTCGGTATATACCCAAAGGATTTTAAATCAGCATACTAGAGTGACATGGCCACATCAATGTTTACAGCAGTTCAATTCACAACAGTTAAGCCATAGAGACAACCTGGGTACCCTTCAACAGATGAATAGATAAAGAGAATGTGACATATATACCTAATGGAGTATTACTAAATCATAAAGGAGAATGACTTTATGGCATTTGCCAATAAATGGTTGGATCTGGAGACTATCAGGATAAGTGAAATTAGCCAATCCCAAAAGCCAAAGGTCAAATGTTTTCTCTGATATGTGGAAGCTAACCCACAATAAGTGGGGTGGGGAGGATAGAAGTTGATTGGAATAGACAAAGGGGAAGGAAAGGAAGAGAGAGGAGATAGGAAAATGAAAGACAGTGGAATAATCTGGCATAACTTTCCTATGCACCTATATGAATCTCACCATTGTGTACTTCCACAGGAAATTAATTTAAAAAAATAACTATGGGTAAATGGCAGATCAAGCTGGGGGGAAGGAGAGGTACTGGGGTCTGAATTAGAACAAGATATATTTATTCCATGCTTGTATGTACAACTAAAAAGAACCAATAAAAAATAGAGCAAATATTTATTACTTTTTATATAAAAAGGATAGTAGCAAGAAAAAATATCATTAAACAACCAACAAAAATATATAAATTTAATTTTAATTAGAAAAATCTTAAACATTACCAGTGTGCCAGAGCAAGTATTCACAAAATCAATAAGGACCTTGCTAACTTGAGTACAGATAGAAGAAAATACATCATTTTGTATACTCTGCAGATGTAGGATCTACATTCTCTTCATGTATCCCCTCAATATTTAAATTGGCCATTATCAACAAAGACACCCTAATAATATAACAAGGCAAAACTCATTAGGATTATTATTTCTGACCAAAAACATAATAAAATTATTTAAATTAATTAACTTAAATAAATTCAACTCTTAAAAATAATCATAAATACTGGGTCAAAAGAGCTAATTTTTAATTTGCAAAGTAATACAATTACTTGAATATAGTTACAGGAATACAATTGAAATTCACAGAATGTACATTTCTCAAAAATTCCTTTGTTCTTTTGTAAATAAATGTAAAAGAAATATGTGAATGAACCCGTAATATCAACATTTTAGTAAAATAAAATTGATAACTAAATTGATAAAAAGTAAAAATTAATGAGAAGTGACTTATGCTTAAAATATAGAAAATACTTTCCTCCCCATATCACACAAGTCATCATGAAACTCCACCCAAAATTGGCAATTAACGCCTAATTTTCTTAAAATATTCTTGAAACTAGAGGAGGAAGAAATAGAGAGGCAAATATTTGAGCAGTTTAAGAACTTTCTTAGGTGGATAAAGGAAGGAGATCCCTTTTTCCCTGTTGCACATCCGCCACATGCAACAGGGTGTTTATCATCCTACATCCTACATTCTCCATCCTCCTGTTTATCATCCTACATTTGAGGCAGTTTTAGCACCTGTTTCTCTCATACACACAACGCACCGCCACAGATGCACAGAAAAAATCCCTGGTTCTTTTCTTAGCCTTCATGCCTTCTCTCTATCAATGTGAGTGCAGGTAGTTGTCTTGAGAGCAATCCCTGGTGCCCAGCAGGATAGGACAGAGACAGCCAAAGAATTCAGGTAGGGTGCCTGAGGAGATGCCACCTGGGTAACGCACAGCCCCATGGAGGAGCGTGGGAGGGAAGGTAGAGGCTTCTTAGAATTCTTCCTTGGTATCCTTCCCCCCAAGGCAGAGGAAGCTGGGCTTCCCAAGGGCAGTGCTCCTCTATCAGGGGACTGGGCTGCTGGGTGGTAGTTACCTGCTTGCTGAGAGAGTCAGGTGTCTGCGCTGGAAGTGAGGACCGGGGGATGTTCAGGGGCCCCTACCTGCGGCTCCTTCCAGGGCCTCCCCATGGAGGAGGAAGGTTTCACACAGGCCCATTCTCATGAGGCAATCAACTTGACATCACTATGTAATTCCTGAATCATAATTAAATACCATGGTGAGGGAGATATTTTTCTTGGAAAAGAGGAGTTGCTGAACTTTTCAAAATCACGAAAGAGATCAATAAAATTATTACAGAGAGATTTTTTTTGGACACCGATAAAATTTGAGAATGAGCACACACATTTAAAACTAGAAAGGTATGATCAAATTAGAAAATTTTACAGTCTATTTATATGGAAAGTAATAAATAATGGTGTTTCCAGTAAGATGTCATAAATTATTTCAAATTACACCTAGACTCAATTTCGGAAAAGTGACTTATAATGGAAATTTAAGAGACTGAATGTTTTTTAAGACACACATTTTAGAATATAAAATTCTAGTTTTTTAAAAATCTTTCTTCCCATTTATTAAAAATATAAAGTATTCATTATCTATAGTGGAATATATAATACATAGTGAGGCAAATACCAATATTATGTTTCACAGTTCCTTCATCAAATGATTTTCATTTTTATGACATTTTATAATTTGGCCCAAATATGGCGATGGTGAATAGTTTTAACTATTTGCCATTCAAAAGCAACTTACAGTTTTGATTTAAGCCCCTTGTTTTAAACAAGAAATGTTATGTATTAGAGCAACGTGGGAGGCTGTGGCAGGAGGATCACAAGTTCAAGGCCAGCCAGCTTCAGCAACTTAGCAAGGCCCTGAGCAACTTAGCAGACCCTGTCTTAAAATACAAAAAACAAAAAGGACTAGGGATGTGGCTTAGTGGTAGAGCACCCTGGGTTCATTCCCCAGGGGAGAAAAAAAAAGAAATGTTATGGATTAGACAAGCAAAATTATGTGTTATTTAAAACTTAGTATCAGTTAAATTTATTTATTGAGGATCAAGTAAAACATTTTTTTTTTTGGTACTGGGGAACCCAGATGGAAACCAGGGCCTGATAGATGCTGAGCCCAAAGTAAAGCAACATTTTAAAGATGGAATAAAGGACTATTGACTATCAGTCTTATCACAGAATTATTTTCAGGCATGACCATAAATCTTGTGTTCTGTTGCAGTTGTTGTAATTGGAATGACACACTCTCAGCATGTGCCCCATAAGGCTATTACAGCCATCTGTGGGCTTCGTATTTGATGATATGATGGGGGCCCCCTAAATTTGCTGTAGTTAGACCTTCTCTTGTAATATGTACATTTCTTTTTGTTGTTTTTGTGTTTTGCTCTCTTTGAACTGTTGGCAAAGTGTCTTCAGGGTTGATTTGTAAATTGATTCACAATTTCTTGAGTCCAGGCCAGAGAAGAGATGATGAGATATGAGAAGTGAAGTTTAAAGTTTAGGAGATTTAATGAAAGGTTAAAGGGTTTGCATTATGAATTTTGACTTTTGAGAGATTTGCTTGAAACTGTGTCTTTACTTGATACAGAGCTGGAGGACCACTCCGAGTCGTGTGGAGAGAGTCTATGACCCCACGTGCGCCCCGTTTCTGCTCACCACTGACAGTAACTATACTTGAGATGAGATGCTGCTGAGGAGGAATCTGGGAGAGTCCAGGTGGTACCACAGGTGGAAGCATCATGAGGATTTGCTGAAATACTCAAATCCCCTTCCTCAAGTAAGAATTTGGATCTTTTCATAATCTGATTTTGGCTATATTCCTCCTTACTATTTTCCTTTCAGTGGAAAATATTGGTTACTGACCTTTGAAGTTCTGCAGGTCCCTTGCCTGAGTCACTTTCATCTTCATAGTTTATATTATACAATTAGCATAAAACCTTTTGTAGATATTCTAATAACTCATCCCGTCGGAAACAGCAGGAGAAAGATAATTTTTTTATTTAATAAAACTTTTCCATATGCCCTCTCAGAATGTATTAATAAGCAGAACTGGGCTCTAGTGGCTTTCACATCATTGCTATTTTATTACTGAAAATCTCAGAAGCTGTGTCTTCAGAATTTCGTTTGATTTTATCAGGGACCTTTATGGTCCAATCCTCCGTGCCCACTCCAGAGACTGCTACTCCTCTCCTTCTTCTTGGCCTGCTCTTCCTTCCTTTGTTCCTCTCCTCCTCCTCCATCTTTTCATTCTTCTTGGTTGAATGGTAATGTGTCCCAGGAACTTTAGTGGGTCTTCCATGGAGGAAGTGTTTGGGCATGTAGGTAGGGTAAATGCTATAGCCTAAGTCTTGAGATGGTTACTTGTGTGTCAACTTGACTGGGCCATGGAGTGCCCAGACATTTGACCAACCAACAGTCTAGGGATGTCTGTGTGGGTGCTTCTGGATGAAATTAATATTTGAATTGACAGGCTAAATAAACCCACCCTAATGTGAGTGGGTCTCATCCCATCAATGAAAGACCTGAATTGAATAAAAAGGCTGAATGAGAAGAAGCTTGCCTGCCTGACAGCTTGATGTAGACACTGGTCTTGCCTGGCCTTCAAACTTTGACTGAAACATTCATTCTTCTTGGAAATGAAGCCTGTCAGCTTTCAGACTGACTACCACCTCAGTTTACCATCTGTCATGGTTCTCAGGCCTTAGGACTCAGCCTGAAACTGGCTTTCTTGGCCTTGCCAACTGCATATCTTGGATCCTTGTCTCCATAATTGTGTGGGCCAATTTCTTATAATTAATCAAAATCAATTTCTCTCTTTCTCTTTATACATATCTATATATACAGCTGTGTGTATCTTCTGTAGGTTTTCTTCCTCTGGAGAACCCTGACAAGAGCACCCAGATGACTGCTGCCCTACGGAGAATCTTCTAGAGATTTTAGTGTGCTGCCCTGCCAGGCACACTCTGAGGGACAGTACTGAGCATTGACCAAATCTGTTTAACTATAGAACAGTCTTGTGTTTTGACTTTTAGTTTTAAATTTCTCAACATAAATCACTGGTATACTACAAATGGGTTTTTAAAAATCATTTTTAAGAAACACATTTTGTAAAGACATGAATAATAGAGTTTTTAGTTTCTAAAACACTCAGGCAATATTATCCCTCAGCTCTAGAATCAATAAACAGTTCTTCAAGGGTCTGCTTATATTTACAAGAAAGTTCATCCTAGGGGTAAGGCTGATCTTTTTGTAAAGGGGGCAAGAGTGAGGTCTCATCTTGGATTCTGTGTATCCTGAGAGGGAATGAAGAACCCACATGGGCTTCACTTCTCTTGCAGTTTTATCTTCCCCTGGATACAGCATACATGCCTGCTGCCATCTCGCTCTGGTTTTGCTAGGTGAAGCAGCAGTCACCTAGATATTTTCCTATAAATTATTTAAATCAGCATCCAAAACCCCCAACCTTAGGAGTCAGGGAGTAGTGAGTCAGGCAGGGGCTCCCAGTGCCTGCAGGAGGGCAGGGACCACAGAAGCCACGGGATGGGGCGGGCTGCCTCCGGCATCAAAGTGCCCGTGGGAGCAAAGAACAAGGCTGGTTCCCTCCTCTGCCATCTGCCAGTGCCCACATGCCTTTCCACAAAGCCTCCAGAGAAAGAATGGTGTTTCCATGTCCTCTCTTTTTAAAATATTCTAGAAAGATGTCTCATTGGCCAAAAGTAAGCAAACCTGCTGGTGATTCTCTAAACTATTTTTGGGTGCTAAGGCTCTGCGATTTAGAAAAGCATAGACAGGTGGAGGGTTTTGACTCTGAGCACCCGTCGTACCTGAATTGCACTAGTAAAGGTAAGAAGAAAGCTATGTGGAGCGGAGACTGGCCATCCTGGGTTGGGGAAAGAAAAAAGAAAAATGGAGTTTTTTATGTCGCTAATTAGTATCATCAATTATCAGGAAGAAGAATCAGAAAGTCAATATTTTTTTTCTTTCTATGTTGTTTTAATTGGTGCACCATAGTTGTACATAATGATGGGATTTGTTGTTACATATTCATATATGCACACAATATAACAATATAATTTGGCCAATATCCCTCCCCAGCACTTCTCCCCTCCCTCCCCTCCTCTCACCGCTGACTCCCTTTCCTCTATTGTCCCTTTGATTTTCATGAGTTGTGCCCCCACCTTTGTCTGCCTCTTTCCTCCCTAGCTTCCACAGATGAAAAACAAATACAACGTCTGACCTTCTGAATTTGACTTATTTTGCTTAACATAATGGTCTCGAGTTCTATCCATTGTCCTGCGACTATCGTAATTTCATTGTTCTCCATGGTGCATGAAACTTCATTGTGTGTATAAATACACCACATTTTCTTTTTCCATTCATTTGCTGATGGACAGCCAGGCTGAGTCCATAGTTGGCCTGTTATGAATTGTGCTGCTATACACATGAGTATGTTCATTATCACTGTGGTATGACTTTAATCTTCAAGATAAATACTGAGAAGTGGTACAGCTGGATTATATGGTGGTTCTGTGGCTGGTCTTTTGAGGAAACTCCATACTGGTTTGCATAGTGGTTGTACTAATTTACAATCCCACCAACAGGGTAAAAGTATTCCTTTTCCTTCACTTCCTCTCCAGTGTTTATTATTATTTGTATTCTTGATGACTGTCATTCTGACTGGTGTGACATGAAATCTCAGTGTAGTTTTGATTTTCATTTACCTAATTGCTAATGATGCTGAATTTTTTTATACATTTGTTGGCCATTTGTATTTCTTCTTTTGAGAAGTGTCTGTTTAGTTCATTTGTCCATTTATTAATGTTTTTTGGTGTTTTTCAGTTCTTTATCTATTCTAGATATTAGACTTCTCTCAAAAAGAGTAGCTAGTAAAGATTTTTCTCTCATTTTCTAGGCTCTCTCTTCCCATTCTTGTTTCCTTTGTTGTGCAGAAGCTTTTTAATTTGATGCCATCCCCTTTATTAACACTTGGCATTATTTCCTGAAATTTAGGGGTCCCAATGAGGAAGGCATTGCCTGTGCCTATATGCTTAATTGTTGACCCTACATTTTATTCTAAGAGTTGTGAAGTTTCTGCTCTAATTCCCAGGTCTTTGGTCCATTTTGAGTTGTTTTTTATGCAGGGTGAGAGATAAGGGTCTAGTTTTATACTTCTACATATGAATAACCAGTTATTCTAGCACCATTTGTCAAAAAGTCTGTCTTTTCAGGGGCTGGGGCTGTAGCTCAGTTGGTAGAGCGCTTGCCTAGCATGTGTGAGGCATTGGGTTCGATCCTCAGCACCACATATAAATAATAAATGAATTTTAAAAAGATCCATCAACAACTAAAGGAAATATTTTTTTAAAAGTCTGTCTTTTCTCCAATTTTTAGTACCTTGTCAAGAATCAGATGACTGTAGATGTGTAGGTTTGTCTGTGTTTTCTACTCTGCACCATTGGTCTATGTGTACATTTTGATGCCAGTACCATGGAGTTTCTGTTACTATAGCTCTGTAGTATAATTTCAAGTCAGGTATTGTGATGTCTACAACATTACTTTTTTATCTTAAAATTGCTTTAGCTATTTTGGGTCTTTGATTCCTCCAAATGAACTGTAGGACTGTTTCTTCTAGTACTGTAAAGAATGCCATTGGTTTTTTTTAATGAGGATTGCATTGAATCTGTGTATTGCCTTTGGTAATATGGTTATTTTGACAATATTAATACTCACAATCCTTTTACTAGGGAGATCAGAAAGTCAATGGTTTTAAAAAGTTGGTCCCTGGCTCAGCATTAGCAGCATCACAGGGCCACACCAGAAATCTTGGGTCACACATGCCACTGAATCAGAAACTCTGGAGATGGCATGTAGAAATCTGTTTTCATAAGCTCTCCAGATAATTCCAGTGCACACTAAATTTTGAGAAGCATTGGCATAAATTTTTTTGAAAGGAGTATTCTGCAAGTATTACTTGGATTCTAGGAGGGGCAAAGAATGCTTGAAGTTTTATATACTCTTGTGAGGAATTAAAATAACTACAGATTCTGTCCAAAAATATCTGGGTAGAGCTGAGAAATTAAAAGGAAGTAAGCCAGCCAAACTGCGCGTTTTGTAGTATATTTACTTAAGAGTAGGGCGATTGGTGCCTGGGCTACTGCAAAATGAGTTGGTCCTCATGACTAAAAGGTATTAAAAGGAGCTGATATAAATGATTGTAATTTTAATATCTATACTCCATGTCAAAAAGGATAGGATGTGGAATGTGGATCTGGATCAAAACACCTGAAAACCAGTCCAATTCCATGGCACTCTTCAACATTCTTGCATCCCAAGCCACAGTGTGAGTGGCTGGCAGCTCCTGTTCTATGCTGGATGCACAATAAGCTCCGGTGAGCTGAAATGTCATCCATTCATGAAGCATCTTGCCCCATAGGATCACCACCCGAAGAACAACTATGGTAAAGGGAATCCTTTACTGCTTCCACGGGGTCCACATCTTACTTTTTTTATCCCTAACTTTAAAAGTAGTTTTTAAAAAACTCAAAGGATAAAACAAAACAAAACAAAAAAACACAAACTGTTAGCAGCTAACAAAACAGGGAGTTTGAGATCTTATCATGCACAAAGTAAAAACGGATTTTCAAAACGTCTTTTGAAATTGACCTGTTGTTTCTGTACAGGATTTCCACACGTCCTCTAGCAGGTAGCATGAAGGCAGAGATGCCTCAGAGACAGACCTCCTGGGGATTGAAGGAATGACTTTTGAAACCAAGCATTTCTCAGTAAATCATATAAAAACCTCACTGGGGACTTCTGCTGCCAGGAGAAAGATCTTAAGCATCCCCTGTGCAACCTCGAAGCCAACGAAGAGGATCAGACCCATCAAATTTGGGCTTTAAACTGCTGGTGTCCAACCATGCTTTATCCAGTCTTGATGACCAATGTAGTGCTACATTCTTGCTTGTGAGGTAATATCATTTTGGAGAGATTTTCTTTCCTGTTAATACATATCAGAAGGGTGACTGTCTATATAAAGAAAAACAAAACTAAAAAATATATACATTTTGATTTACAGTGGAGAGAAATAGGAAAGGGTATATGTTGTTTTGGGGAGGGAATCAAAAGGACACAGGGGAAGAGGAGGAGAGAGAGAGAGCATACATGCTGCTTATTATGAAGTCAAGAGAGTTGAAGAATCTAGTCATCATATTTGTTTTAATCTATTAATCTAATAACAATGTGCTCTACTATTCAGAGACAGAGTAAACAAAGCAAGATACTGAACTTCTACCCTGTTGGGCTTTGGGGAGTAGTGGAGTAGCTCTACATCACCATGAGGGCAGTGGTTTTGTGACCACATGCATTTTTTAGATCTTGCAGAGCTGTACTCTAGAAAGTCTGCAATTTGCTCTAGTAAATGAAATGTTAAAATGCCATGTACATTGCTGAGTGAAATGTAAATTGTTCTGAGCCTCTCCACAGTAAACTATCACTAAAGCATATTAATTGTATAGTTTACTGAATCAAACAGTGCAAGAAATATGTTAAAAATTAATGCTAAGACCTAGAACATCTATAAAGAAATGACATTTGAAATAAAGCAAGTTGTTTAATTTAGTATAGACTATAAAGGGAATATTTAGATGTAACAACATTAAATTTTATTCATGTCCTCCAAAAATCTAGATTCACCTTTGTTTTTAAAGAGACAAATGAGATGACATTGGCAACCTTTATCATGAATATTTTTACACATTTTACTAAATGTTCCATTTATGTAATAGGTACAGACAATTATTTTCTGTGAATATATACACAGACTTTCACATAGACATCTAAATACAGGGGAAGTGCATTAGCCACGTGGTATAAATTTATCTTACATCGGTTTCACTTTTACATTACACAATTGATGATTTTGATTTTGATTTTTGCCTTCACAGCATATATATTAAGCATTTTATTAATGTCTATTTTTAAACCTGATTGTTAAAATGATTTTTAACATGGCTACTTTCAATCTCTTTAAACTTTGGATCCCATCTCTTCCCTCTCTCCTCCCAGCCAAACCATTTTAACCTTCTAATGGGTCCCTTACTTTTCCTCGTTAAATCTTAACAACCTATTACTAGCTCTAGGCTAGTCTGGCTTTCTGCAGAAATCCATGCTGCCTTTGAATCTGAAGTGCAGAAGGACTTTTGGGGGGTCAGGTAAGGGCCATGGGGTAGAGCCAAATATGTTGGAAATGCTCGTATCTAAAAGCAATCTGCAGCAAAGGCTTGTTATGGAGAGAGTGATGAGGTGAGAAGCCAGTGAGGTTTGTGTGTAGCTTACTGTGTTTGCTATTTAACAAAGACGTCCTTTAAAAATAAGAACCCACTTTTCACTTGGAAGGAAGGGATTGCGTCATGCCAGCTCTCTGCCTTCTCCCTCCAGTTGATGTACTTGTCCCACTACAGTGCCCGCCCAAATGGGACCATTCCTTCATTCAGTATGGTAGATTTTTACTTCATTTATTTACCAATTCCATGAAAGAAAGAAAAATCTAAACAAGACCTGCTGCTGTGAGTCTCCTATTTTCTATAAAATACTGTATTCTTTAAGGAAGGACAAATCTTTGAGTGACTTTGAAATAAACTGAAATCACATTAAAAAGTTTCCAGTGAACAGAATCATCTTACCCAAATCACTGCTGTAGGTTGGCCTGTCATTTGAGGAAATGTGGCCTTCTGAATATTCAGTTCAACCTCAGTCTTATCATCCACAAATTGACACTAAAACCTGGGCTACACAAGATCACTGAGCACACAGAATAAGGTTCATGCAATGTCACTTTCTAACAGGCATCTTGGAAAAGGTGGAAATTGGAATGGGTGGAGCTAGAGAAGGCATTTCTGGGGAGGTGTTTGTGTGTTTGCAAACCCACCTGGTTAAACCACATCTTACTATTGCTCCAACTAATCATTGAAACAAAGCCATTGATCTTGGGCATAGAGACTTCATTTTCTTCACAAAAGCTTTTGTTAGGTTCTGTTTTGTGACTACTCTGCCCCCCCCCCCCCAAAGACCTGTTGAACCTGTGGAAGTTAAAAGGAGTTGAAGGCACGTGGGGAACTGGCAAGATCTGACAGGAAGACCGGGTCAGGAGCTCAAGTGGAAAGAAAGGTGGTCACACCTGTTAGGCAAAGGACAGGATGGGCTTGCAGGTAGCCACTGCGGCCTCTCCACTGATTGGAAGGGGAGGGTGAGGAAGCTTTCTTCCATGTCACTGTCACTCCAGTGTTGGTTCATGTGTCGACAGAGACACCGCACATGAGCATGAAAACCATATGAAAACGTCTGTTGCTGCTGCAATTAGGTCTCCAGGGAGAGCAGGGAGACCTCTCCAGCAAGCTCTAAAGAGCTGGGAGAGGAGACAGTGCAGGGCGGTCCCCAGTAGCCGACTTCCCAGGCGGAAGGCAGTGAGCAGCCAGGCTTTCTTATCAGCTGCCAGATGTGGGGCCCCCCGGGGAAGAGGGAGAGGTAAGGCTTAAAAGCTGTCAACAGTCCAACATCAAAAAATGGAGTCAGACATCTTATACTTAAAAGTGTAAATTTCTGATATTCTGGAGCTTCATCTATTTCCATGAGAACAAAGTCTAATTTTGTTTTCACTTCCCATAGCAAATATTCTTAGCAGTTTGAGGTTACCTTCAAAACCGAAGCCCGTGTCTTGTTTACTTGCTAATGGGAAGGAACTCCTAAGTTCTCTCTGACCTTATGCACAGGGCTGCGGACAGCAGCGCCACCAGGCCTGATGAACTCCATTACAGTCATTGCCTACGCCATTGCCTAGAAGGCCTGGAAATGGTACCAGAACCTGGAGTCTCCAGCAGCAAGAATGCTGTGGGCACTTCTGTGGTTGCCACCGGTGCCACAGTCTTCGATGCAGGTGATTGTGCCTTATTTGGACATTCCTGGACGGAAGTTCTCAAGGTGGAAAATTAGAGGAGTCTTGTTGGGGGTGTTATAAATCTCAGATTTCTGTGGACTAAGACCAGCAGCAATACCAGTAGTGACAGTAAAAATCAGGGCCATGTGGAACGGCCATGCCGACAACTTCTTGGGAGCCTCACCTACACTGAGGGTGGTAAATTATTTCAGGGAAAATGCCTGCCCTACCCCTCAGTGTGTTAGAGGCCCTAAGGTTCTAAAAGTTACTTCCAGAAAAGCCGTTATTATATGTTCTGTTGTTTATGTTTTTTAGTCTTATCACATGAAAAAAATATAGTGCTTATTAATAATGATTATATTCAGATGTTTACTCAGAAAAGTCTAAATGTTTTTGTAAAAAATAACTAATAATACAAGCCAGACATGCCAGGGAATATGTAGAGCGTATCAAAAATTCAGTTGCTTTTTTGTTAGTTCTAATGATGCGGGATGCTAAGGGAGACGAATATGCTGACTGCTTAACCCTTTGAGAAGGTGACATCAGGAGGTGGTGAGAAGAACTCTGAATGACCTTCTCTGCTCTGCCCTGTAATCCTGAAACAGAGACGATGCCACCCAGGGCCCTTTGCCCTTAGGCTTCCAGTTAGGTTTGGCTCCTGCGTTGACCAGAGCTGTGCTCCTCTATGGAAGGCCCAGTTCTGGGTGGGTGGCCCTCTCTCATAGAGCTCAAATATACACTTTCTGTGGGCCCAGTAGCAGCCATTACCCAGGCCCTTTCAGTCACTACTAGAGTAGTGACTTTCACTCTTGCTAGTTCTGAGATTTAGTTTCCTTTTGTCCTGTCCAGATTTTGTAAATAATTCTCTCATTAAAATTCACCCATTTTCTCTGCCTCTGCTTCTCTGTCTTCTAGGGACCTTGGCTAATTTACCTGAATGACAAAGAGCTAGCCATGCAAGCCAGGTGTGGTGTCACCTGGGCCCCTTAGTGTGATCCATTCTCAATAAAAGGGGCTGGGGATATAGTTCAGTGGCAAAGCCCTTGCCTAGAATGTATGAGGTCGTGGGTTTATCCCTATTACTAAAAAAAGAAAAGGAAAAAAAAATAGTGAGCTAGCCATCCAGAGTTTGAGGAAGAAATAACAAACCAAGATATCAGCAAGTGCATTTTTGTGAGAACACTGATTGACGATAAATGTGTCACGTTGCTCTGTAAAGGTGGTAAGTCACCTATGAAACACCCCTGGATAAGTTTTGATCAGTGATTTTTCTTACATTCTCATTCAATAAACATTTTGATGGCACATTTGTGGAAGGCCATGAATGAGGTACTGCAGCCACGTGGCTTCCATCTTCATTCTGGACTTGGAGTCTGTGAGTAGACATGATTGTTTTGGTGCTCATTTATCGAGAGTGAAGTAGTAGTAAATTTGTGCACTAGGGCCACTTAAAGAATGTCTTCCCCAGTAACAGAGTACGAATCGAAATGACTGTGGTTAGAACGTTTTATTCCTTCCTTCTCCTCCCCAGCCACCACACACATCCACAAAGCAAATTTGCAATTTATCCAAAGTACAGCTTACTCCTGGAAATCATCTCGGACAAGTTCCTTGTAGCCTCCTTTGCTGCACATCTTACACTTCAAAGCATGTCATAATTAGTTTGGCTTCCACTCTCAGATGCCTTTATGTTGCCTTTACGAGAACATTCTTTTCTGCTTTGGAGTAATGTGCTGCTTTGATATGATTAATGACGATCCAGTATTTCCTCCAGTATTTCAGTGGAAGAATGAAGCATTTAATATATGGGTTTCACAAAATGTCCTTATGAAATAAATAGAGGCCAAAATTTTGTTCCGGGTAAGTTTTCATTAGATACTTAATCCGAAAAGAAAATGTATTTTGGGGAAATAAAAAGGAGTCCTGATTAGTTTTGGTTTTCTGGGATGGTCTTATTTTTACAGTAAATTTTATCAGCCTCTTCCTCACATGAAACCTAGGAAAGTCTGGGATATTTCCATTGCTTTTCCTGTTTTTGTTTGGCAGTTATTCATGCATCTTGAAAAATTGTCTTTTTAAAAGCCAAAGGAAAGAGGATAAGATTTTTTTTCTAAAATTTTAATCATATTTTCCCTAAGTTCTAGAGGTCCTACAATATTTCGTCTTTGTTTTGACTGCACTTTTGATGAAAAAAAATCCACTCTCTTCTTGTGGATCACACTTTGTTTTTTCACGTTTCCAGGTGGCCTACTTTGATAGAATGGTGGTCCTTCCTTTTTTCTATGAACATATTTAAGACACATTTGATTAGGGTACCTACTGAAAAAGTTTCTGTGGGTGAATTTTGGTTCTTGTATTTTCTCATCAACGCATCTAACTAACTTCCAAAGTTTCTTTGTAGTTTTGAGAGCCTTATCCCTCTATAATTATATATTAGAGCAAAGAAGAAATGTGGACCAAAGATGGTATTGGATAAACCACAAGAAAGTTTTTTCCCTTGTGTATTATGCTCTATTACTGCAGAACAAAGAATATACTGAAGTCTTATAGGAAAATTTTTGGTCTGTTTACTTTTGTTTTATTTATATTGCTCTTCAGAGATATCCACACCCTAATTCATTGAGCCTGTGACTATGTTGCAGTTCATGCCAAAAACTGGAGAGATTCAAAGTTAAGACATGCTACTGGACTGTGCCTGTCAAGCCTCGGCCCTTTTATACTTTGGGAAGCACTGGATGACAATCATTTAAACACAGGCTCCTGGAAAGGTGCTGAAGTGCCTACAGTTTATCATTGATAGACACTGGATGGATGCAGAACTAGAAGAATAGGTATCAAAACAACAATGTCATATCCTGTCTATATGGGGGCAGGTAAGAAACTGCCCGCAGTGTTTGGATAAAAGATTGTTCCATAGTAAATCTGGGTAGAAAGGGGAAAGTTTTTATACAAAATAGTTCTGGTATACCAGGGGCAGAAGGATCAAACTCAGGGAGATGGTGGAGTGGAGATCTGTTTCATCTGAGTAAATGCCCTGCACTTGTGGCTGGCCCCTGCCTGTCCTAGCAACCCACGAGCAAGTCCAGCTGGCTGTCCTTCCAATATCTGTCCTTTCATTCTTCTTTGCACACTCATTGTTACCTTTTAATAAGGAACAACTAAGATTGATAATGTGCTCACTATCAGGACTGCTAAACCCAATGATAAGCACCTTCATGAGTAAAGTCTGATAATCCCCCTACAATTTCTCATAACTACAGCCACGACGATGATGATGATTTCAGTGAGTAAAATTATAATAGGAAGAGTGAAGTCGTTTGCTCATTGTCACACAGGTCGTGAGTTGGAAGCGCAGGGATTTGATCTCAGGATCTCCTTTCACAACCTGCATTCAGCCAGTACATCCCCAGATCCAAGCCCGTCACCGTCACGCACACTTCAATACCAGCTTCCTCTGTGGACAACTGTTTAGGGAAATACTCCCTCTTAACATCCCTGCTTAGATTTAGGACCTTCTTTACTGTGTCAGAATGGGTTTGAGGACTTCCTCTGATTTTCATTATAGGAAACAAAGCAGCAAGTTTCTTTCTTTTTCTATTCTTTGGAGATTTGAGTTTGGGCACATGACAAAAATTGAGACTTCAGATTGACATCACTCAGGAGAGAACCTGAAGAGAGTAATACACAAAGGTGGGAGGAATTGGGAAAATGGTGTGACACCATGGAAGCATCTAGAATCCAAGAGAGAGCTCCATCCTGGGAGCACTGGAGAGGGATTTGGAAAAGCATCCCAGCCTGTTGTCTTCATCTCCACTTGGCTGTGTCTACTGTCGTCTCTTCTTTCTCCAGTCCTGTCTGGTCTCCTCGTCGGGTCCTCTATCTTTCTGGATGATTCTGTGGGTTGCTTGACAGAATTCCAAACAGTTCCTTTCTCATCTAAGTTACAGTATGTTGATGACACATGCAGCCTAGAACCGGAGTAGTCCTCCAGCTTCCATTCTTGATCCGTGGGCATTCTATTGTGGTCTAGAGTGGTCTTTTGAAAGGTGAATTAATATGACCCCTTGATAAAAACTCACACTTGAACTGAGAATGAAATTCAAGCTCCTTAATGGGGCTTTTTGGTTAATAACATCCAAGCATCTTCCATCTACTTTTCTTACCTACCCTTCCTTCAGTCTTCCTCAGTGTTTTTCTGAGCTGTTGCCTATGACTGCCAAGCACATGATTTGATAAATATCTGTTGAATAAACCAACACATGAAAGAAGAGATGAATTTTTAATATTTTGGTTATATACTCTCTAGTATGGTTTGAATCCTCAATGTCCCCATGTACTAAAGTTTTGGTTACCAGCCTGTGTTCCTATTGGCAAGTCATGGAGCCTTTAGGAGGTGGGGCCTCATGGTAGGAAATTAAGTCATTGGGGAATGCTCTTGAAGGGGCGATATTGGGACCCCAGCCTCTTCCTCTTTCTCTCTCATCACTTCCTGCCTGCCAGAGGTAAGCAGCTTGTCTCTGTCACTCTCCCTACCATGATATTCTGCCTTGCTATAAGCCCAAAAGCAACAGAGTCAACTGACCATGGACTGAAACCTCTGAACCTGTCAACCAAAATATTTTTTTCTTCCTTTTAAGTTATTTATCTTGGGTGTTTTGTCACAGTGATGGAAACACATCCCCCCACATCTCTCTTCTTCCCTTTAGTAATCTGACATGTCTTTAGGAGAACTATATTAGGTGTGGTCTTGGTGAGAAGCAAGGTATACTTCCTATATGGAAGCAAAAAGGGACAGATCCTCTCTCTCTCCGTTCCCATGAGTTCAGGGTGAGCAGGAAGCATTGATGTGGCTCTCCAGACCTCATGCAAGGATGAGAAGATGGGTGGCCAGCATCTTCTATCTGTGCAACCTTTGCTGCAATTGTATTGCTCTCTCACTTCAGAAGCCCTTTGTTTCTGTCTGTGCTCCAAAGCTGATACTCCAGGCTCCTATTATTTTTGTAAGACCTGACATTTTCCAATATTCCATTCCTTCTTTAGGTCATGAACACAGTTGCTTTCTGTTACTACTGACAGCCTTCACTGATAATTATAGTCCAATAACCTAGGTTTTACCACGGATAAACAGAAACCAATTTCAAGCTTAAAAGATGAGACTATGGTATAGCCTCAGTGTGATTGGTTGGATTTATGGTTGGGCATACAGGAAAATGAAATGTAATTGGTTCGGGAAGCTTGAATCTTTAATCAGGGGCATGTTCCTGGATCATGACTTTATGTTTTTTGGAAGGAGATCTATCCCAACTCTGCCAGAGTACCTCAGGAATATTTTTCTCAAAACATAGTGTTTATGAAAATATTGGGTTTATTAAAATGGCAGACAAGTACTTATGTGGGATCATGGGGTTGTGTACCATGAAACACTGTGACTGAATTGGTCTGGTGATATGGACCTACAGATGCCTAGTTACCTGTAGTTCTGCAATGTGATATATGACTAGTTGAGTTCAGTACACTATCCTACCCCTGACATGGTCTTGGTTCTAGAGTTCACTGCAAGAGCAAATCTTCCTGATGTAGGGTCATTATTACTAAAGATTGAAAGGATTCCTTGCAGTGTTTCTAGCAAAATCCCCCCACAGTTCAGAATCGTGTTTGTTAGAAGTGAGCTGGCCGAAGGCTTTGTGGCCAGGAGTTTGCCTGTGCTCACGACTTCATGACTTCAATTCTTGCTTTTTTTTTTTTTTACATTTGTATCACTCTGCACATGGTTGCCCAAGTCATCTTTTAAGAACAAAGGTTGGCTCATGTCATTCCCTTGTTTAATCTTTCAGTGACTCCCTTGCACGGTCATAATCTCCTTTCAGTGTCCTGGAAGGACTGACTTTACTACCATCCACTTGCCTTCCTCGTGTGCAGACACTGGTATTCATAGAAGGAGGCAAGCTTGCTCCTGCCTCGGGTCCTGCATCACTCACACTGGTGCTCCTGCCTAGAATGTCATTTCTGCAGGCCTTCCCGGCCGGGAGGTACCTTACCCATCCTCCCCAACATGCATTCTCTCCCTCACTGTCAATGTTTTTTTTGTTGTTAATACTTTCCTAGACTGTCTTTGTTTACTCATTGTCTTTTATACCATGTAAATTTAAACCTATTGATTAGGAAGTCTATCTCTTTCCTAAGAAATTCCCTGCATGTGGAACTGTGCCCAATATAGATTATTAGGAGAGTACATAAGGAGGTATTTGTAGAATTCGAAGTGAAGATTGTTGGATTTATTGCCAAGTGAGACCAAAGTACAGTCAGAAGCCAAAGCAGCGCACAATATAGGATAATGACCACCAGAATTGGTACCCCGAATGCATCTCTGAAGATGTGTTCTTAGTTTGAGAGAGGAGGGCTCCCTGTAATGGAAATGGTCTTTGATGTGCCTGCAGTCTCCATTAGCTGCCTACACCTGCCACATTTCAGGAACATTCCATCCCAGTCCACAAGCCTTGTTAGAAAGGAAATGTAATCTGAAATTCAGCCAGAGGTAGACAGAGCTAGAGGCAGATCTCTATCAGCTTGGCTCTGCTGCCAGGTTTCACAGCCAAGTCAGTTTATCCTTTATGCCTCCTGCGAATCCTTTTCAGAGTTACACCTGCAGTTAAGTATGACTGCAAGGCAGTTAGGTAAGTAACTTCAATGCAGAGGCATAGTAAATGGTAGGAGATGTTGGAACAAAAATTAGGAGTGGTTAACTGAATTATGTTAGGTGACGTCTTCACAGAAAGATAACATTTGAATTGAGTTAAAAGATGAATAAATTTCATAAAAAAAAGAGAAAAAGGGAATCCCAGACATATGTTCTAGAATATAGAAAGAAACCCAAGTGGGAAATGTGCTGTATAGGGAAACACAGGCAGTTTGGTCTCACTAAATTATGGAGAATAGAGAAAAGTCAATGGATAATGGAAGTTTTAACTGGAAAAATTACGAATCTAGATTATCAAAGCCTCCGAGGATTAAATGATTCCAAATTCATTTGTGTAACAGGAAACCAATGGTGTCTTTTATTTTGAGGAATTTCAATATTAATTTTGTATCTTAAGCAGTTACTTTTAATATTATTAATTCAAAAGAGACATTTAAGAAAATAACTACTATTTCTTAGGCACTATGACAATAAACAAAAGTGAAATAGTACCTAACATTGATGATCACATACTATGATGCATACAATAATATACTTTAAATTCTATAACAGATGGCTGTTCCTGTTGAAGTAAGAGTAGTCTAGATGAGATGCTTGATAAACTAAGCCAGAGTCTGTCATTGTGGTAGATTAAAGAGGACTGAAAATTCTTTGCTGTACTAGGAGTTATGCAGGAGTTTTTAGTTTGCTTCTTCTCAAGCATGGGATGACAATAGTGATGTAAGTAATCAATAGGCTCACAAGAAATAACTTCTGGACATTTGTAGGTAAGGTCACTGGGAACATTCCTTCAGCATTCTTTCAGACTTCTTGGAACACTGGTTGTTGGAGACCCAGAGGTCATCTAAGAAGTCTGACTACCTTGAGGGCACCCTACTGCAGAGCAGACATGGAGTGAGCCCATAAAGAAACTCTGAGAAAGCAAGAGAAAAATTAATGCCAGTCTCCGAAGGCTTTAGCCCCCACCCACTCTAGTCAACTCAAATGAAGTATGGAACATTGAAAGTGGAAATGAGTAGTTACTTCCCAGCCCTGCATAAATTGCACCTCTGTGAAGTGTTTTAAGCCACATAAAATACTAGAACCATTATTCAAACCAAGGAGACAGAGATAAATTCAAAACTAAATTGTTCCAAGACAAGAAGACATGGAAATGGGACATAAAGTGATGATGGAAACTGGAGGGAAAGGGAAGATTCTAGTGCTGTTGATACAATGGGCGGCAGTTAGCGGATGGTAGATTAGCCAAGGTAAGGGCACGGGTTGGGGAAAACAATCATGTCAATCTGGAAGACTGCCATCATACGCTGTCTAACTATAATGGACAAAACCCAGAAGAGTAATAAGAACTATGCCTGATCCCAGGGTAGAATAGTAGAATTTTAAGTGGACTCGTAGGAGTAAGTTACCAGCACATTTATATATATACAGTTCTTCAGCTTTAAAAACAGCCCACAAAGAAATACAAATCTCCTGAATGTTCTTTTATGAAAGCAGATTTTTCTGGAAATGAGTGAGTTTATAAGAGAAATGAAAATAGAATGGCTACCAGATGGAATTGAACAGATAATTTTGAATATTCATGAAGATGAAGTATGTTAGGGTAATTCGATTATGAGTGTTTTTCTTTTCTAGAATTTTTTTGCAGTTATTGTTACGCTGTTATTTTAATTAAATTTAAATCTAGGAAATAAGAAAAGCAAAGAAAATAAATTTTAATTTAGTGCATTTTCATTTGGTTTTGGGTTAAATTGAGTTTTCTTCATTTCTAATGTTGGTATTGCTCAATCTTGCTTGTTTTATTTTCTCTGGAAAATTCACAAGTATTCTATACATTTTCTGATTGCCTTCAATTTGGAAATTTTTATTTGTGGGGAATTATCACAATATTTTATCACTAGCATTAAAATGTGAAAGTAGAGTTTCTGAATTTCCAGGGCAGTGTGTGTGTGTGGTACTGGGGATTGAACCCAAGGGTGCTTCACCACTGAGCTACATTCCAAGCCCTTATTATTTTTTTATTTTGGGATTAGGTCTCACTAAGTTTCCCAGGCTGGCCTCCAACTTGTGATCCTCATGCCTCATCCTCCTGACTCTCTGGGATTGTGCTAACATGCCTGGCTTCAAGGGCATTTTAAAAATTTTTTTTTTTTTTTTTTTTTTTTTGGTACTGGGGATTGATCTCAGGGGCATTCAACCACTGAGCCACATCCTCAGTCCCATTTTGTGTTTTTTTATGTAGAGACAGGGTCTCACTGAGTTGCTTAGCGCCTTGCCATTGCTGAGGCTGGCTTTGAACTCGCGATTCTCCTGTCTCAGCCTCCCTAAGTGCTAAAAATTTTATATATTTAAATATATAACATTTCTATATTTAAAAATATAGAATTCTACGGATAGAGTATAATGCCATTATTAACATGTGTAATTGGCCTTGAAATAATTTCTTTTTATGTAAAATGTTTATTTTTAATTATTTTACGGTTATATGCTATATGTCTTTAAATTAAACATGCTCACTTCATATTTTACTTACATATACACATACACATATAATTTGATTCTATATAATGCTGCAATTCTAACATAGTCTATTATGAAATTTCTTTAAAATTATTAATAACAGATTCATTGTCATTATTCACATATTTGGTTAACAGTAGAACATTTGTATATTTAGTTAACAGTAGAACTAAATTATTCATATAATTTAAAATATATGTTAAAAATATAATTTAAATATATTCATAGAATGAATCAATATCTTAAATTATCTTTGAGTTACTAGAAACATAATATTTATTTATTATTTATTTTTTAATTAATTAATTTATTTAAATGCATTTCAAGTCAAATCGTAGTGCATATATAGAGCTCAATTTTTCCATTTCTCTGGTTACAGAAACATAATATTTATATCCCTGGTTGTCAAAGAAATAATTAAATGTTTAAATAATATCCTTTCCACTTATGGCTATCTTTTTTCTTAATTAATTAAAGTAGTCTTGACTACAAGTAATATCACATTATATTTCTCTAGGAAAGTGATTTTTATACCAAATTAAGCCTATGAAGTACCATATTACTGTAAAAAATGAAGATTAGAAATATCCTTTTTGTCAAAATTTATTAATGTTATGTAAATTAAAACAATTTTGATTATGTTTGCAATTGTTGAGGTATTTCTAGATCTATTTTTAGGTTCAGAGGATATAGTTTAAGTAAAAAAATACAGTTGAAAACAAAAAACTTTCATAATGTCAAGGAGCTTGTACTAACTGAATGTTTTCAAAGAGTAAAGAAAGGAGAAAGGAAAAATAAGCAAAATATAATAATGTAAAGTTTGAGGGTGATAAGTAAATATACAGAAATATTTTTGATGCCATCTTTTCAACTGTTTAAATAAAATACACATTTATTTTACCATGACTGCTTAATTTGTTTTTTATAGTAATTAATATCTTCACTGATACATTGAAATTTGTTGTTTTCCATCAGTATATTTAATGTACCAATTTTACATTATTTTTGTAATGTTATAAGAAATACCCAATAATAGAAGACAAATTGGCTAAAAATACTCTGTCTAGAAGCTTATATTATTAAGTTGGTTTTTAACATAAAATTTTAAAGGATTTTAACAAATACTGCTTGATTATAAATATACAAATGAACATATAGCCACAATTATAAGACTTAGCAGAAATTAAGACAGTGGATTTAAGTTAATTACTTCTGTCTTTTTTTATTTTTGGTATTTAGGGCATTCAAGAGATTCATTGGCTTTGGTGACTATAAACATGTGCTCAGAAATCAATATTATCTTATTTTGAAATGCAGCATCTGTTACATTATGTAGTTTATCCTTCCCAAGAACAAAACTCCATGACTATTTACTGCCTTGAAATAATTTATGTATTATATTTTTCCTTTAATTTCATATTAGCTTCTTTATCTCTATAATCTTTGAACTTCCAAGGTCTCGTGTTTAATGTTATATGAAATCAAATGCGATTTGATCTACTACCATTTTATGCAATCTAAAAGTCCATTTCTATGATGATACCTTTTAACAGTATTTTAGTTACATGAACTTGCTAGAAATTGAAGTTTACAGTTCCATTTTTTTCAAGCATTTTTGGTTGAATTTTTATATGGATTAGAATCCTCTTTCCCATTAGAATCAAATATGTCATTTTTAATGTACTTTACACATAAAAAGTCACTCCTCCCTCACAACTTTGCAGTTACGTTGCTCTTGTATACATGTAACATACCTCTGAAACCTTGCTTTTTCAATTGCTGATCTTCGGACATTCTTTTTTGTTGTTGTTGGTACCGGGGATTGAACTCAGGGTTACTTGACCACTGAGCCACATCCCCAGCCCTATTTTGTGTTTTATGTAGAGACAAGGTCTCACTGAGTTGCTTAGCACCTCGCCTTTGCTGAGGCTGGCTTTGAACTCGCGATTCTCCTGTCTCAGCCTCCCTAAGTGCTGGGGTTACAGGCGTGAGCCATGGTGCCTGGCTGAATATTCATCTTTAAGTATTTGTATTACACCAAAAGCTTCTTGACATTGGTCTAGCAAGTGTGTGTGTGTGTGTGTGTGTGTGTGTGTGTGTGTGTCTGTCTGTCTATATGTAAGGCTCTGAAAGCAAAGGCAGCAAAAGCAAAAGTAGACAAATGGAATTGTATCAAATTAAAAAATGTCTATGTAACAAAGGAAACAGTCAACAGAGTGAAAAAGCAACATATGGGATGAGAGAAAATATTTGCAAACAAAATGCTTTGGTGTGTGGGCCCCGCCCCAGACTCGAGTATTGAAACTTGATCATCCATGTGATTCTATTTAGATGTGGGGCCTTTGGAGGTGAGTAGGACATGAGGACAGAATGTTCGTAAAGGGAATGAGCTCTCATGTCCTGGAAGCCTGGGAGAGCTGCCTCGCCCCTCCCACCGTGTGTGGACAGGGAGGAAGCCCTCTGTGAACTGGTGGGAGCTCAGCGCACACACCGCAAGGAGGCCCCTTGGTTTGGGCCCTCTTTGTCTCCAGGATCCTAAGAAACAAATTTCTTTTGTTTATAAGTCATCTAGTATATGATTATTTTTGTTATGGAAACCTGAAAGAATCTAAGATACTGTACTTATGATGCTGAATTTATATCCAAATATATAAGGAACAATTCAATAGCAAGAAAACAACTTCCTAATTTAAAAATGGGCAAAGGACTTGAAAAGACATTTCACAAACAACATATAAATGGCCAGAATGTCTATGAAAAAAATAAAATACAATAGATAACCCCGAAATCCCACTTCTTTGTATTATATCCAAAGGAAATGAAATCAATGTGTTAAAGAGATATTTTCCTGTTCATTGCAGCAATGTTCACAGTAGCCAAAATATGGAATTAGCCTAAGTGTCCACTGACAGATGAATGGGTAAATTGTGGTTTTTATTTATGTATCTATAAATTCACATATCCACAAACACACACACACAATAAACTATTAATAAGCCTTACAAGGAAGGACGGTCTATAATTTTTGACAGCATGGAAGAACCTAAAGGTCATTATGTTAAGTAAAAGAAGCCAGGCATAAAAGCACAAATACTGTATAATCTTGTTTAAGCTGAGAGTACAATGCTAGTTGCCAGCGGCTGGTGATGGGGGAAATAGGAACATGACCAAGGAATACAAAGTTTCGTTTATGCAGGTTAAGTCCTGGAGACCCAGTGTCCAGTATAGTGACTGTTGTTAATACATTGTACATTTGTAGTTTGCTAAGAGAATCTTATAAAGTCTCACTACACACATAAAAAGGTAGCCATGTGAGCTGAGGGACGTGTTAATTAACTTGATTGGGATAATTCACAATGTATCTTTTAAAACATCACATTGAATACCATTGATATGTGTAATTTTTGCCAGTTACGCAGTAAAATAGCTAAAGAAATAAATGTATTGCCCCAAAATTTCCCTTGTAATTTAATAAATTTGAGCCCTAAAAGGAACACGACTTCTATCTTTACTAAAGAAAAACATCAAATCCGGATGCCTTGCACATATGGAGAAAATTTTATTGACCCAGCATCAGTTGGCCATGTGTCTCTAGCTGTTTTTCCAATAATTGTAGTGGATTGGTGCTGACTCATGCACACACCCTTTCATCCAATGTTCATTGTGAAGAGGCGCGTACATGTGCAAGATGGCTGGAATATGGAGAGCACACAACAGCCAGAGAACAAAGAGAACTCACCATGGACATCTGTACAGGGCAATATATAACTTTCCCTCTTTTTAAGTGTGCTTTAAGTTGATTTTATCAATGAAAAATTTTGCATGGAGGAACATCAATCTGCTTAGTAGGTTATGTAAAGAAGTTTAAAATGTTCATTAGAAGAAAGTCACTTGGCTTCTTTAATAGTATTTTTATTTTTTTAGTTGACATGAAATTGTGCATAATTATGGGGTACCATGTTATGGTTTTGACAAATGTATATATTGTATAATGTTCAGATCAGGGTAAACATGTATCTTCCCAACCATTTATAATTTATGGTGGAAACCTTTAAAACCCGTTCTTCCTGCTTTCTTAAAATATACAGTCTATTTTCATTATCTATATCACCCTGCTGTGCATTAGCACCCCATAACATTTTTCTCTCAACTGTAGCTGAGAACCTTCCCATCCTCCCTGCCTGCTACTCTCCCCAGCCTCCAGGAGCCACTGTTCTACTCTCAACTTCTATGAGATCGAGTTTTTGTATTCCCCATATGAGCAAGGTAGTGTGGTCTTTGTCTATTTGCGCCTGAATATTTCACTTAAAATGACATCCTTCAGTTTCATTCATGTCATTGTAAATGACAGGATCATCATTTTATTGTGGAATAATATTCCATTGTATATATATACAACATTTTCCTTTTCTTTTCGTTAACAAGCAATTCACTGTATGTAAAAGTAATGCCTCAAGTAAAGAAGAAACCATGTAAGTGGAAATGTTATTTCAAATTATGGAAGTCAGAGCCCCCAGGAGTCCTTAGGAAGAAGTTGGACTGGATGGGTGCCACATGCAGATACAATCCATTGCTGGAGTAAATCGAGAAAAATCCAGACTTTGCATATGAGATATGGAAGACAGAGCAGCCATATACAGTCCAGAAATTGTTCTTGAAGCATTTTGAAAACCTTCAGATGAGGTCCTGGTTGAGTAGGCAATTAAAATTACTTGTGTTCTAAATGCATGGCTTTTGGATTATAACATTGACGCGATTACCTGAAGGATTTGTTGAAGTTACTTCTGTGATTTCTATCTCCTTGAAAACATGAGAAAAGAGTGGAAATCATGATTGTTTATGAATTTGTGTTGGTAATACAGAATATGTAACAACTCTGACCTGGTCTGTTGGTGCAGAGCACAAGAGATATTTAGTTCCTAGTATTGCTATAATTTTCCACACTGAGCAAGATAAAGCAAATGTGCTAATAATAATTCACTTCCACATGTTGCTTCTGTTTGATCCTCAGGAGCCGATAATCCAGTGGGGATTAACTACCACTTCAGATGGACCTTCTGTGAGTGAAAAACAAGTAAATGTGATGGTCTGCTTCTCATTCTCAAGTTCTGATGGGAAGAGTTAGGAGACAAAAAATAAACCAACTGGACTGTGGTCACATTCATTTGGAAAAAAGATTATCAAGAAAGAAAACATCAAATACCGAGTTGCCATGGTCTGGGTGTATCTTTCATATTATTTTGAAAAACTTTTCTTCCAGTACATTTTCCTATGTATGTTTTAAGTAGCCAAAATTATCCTTTATTCTATTTATTTTTCTATTCATTTATTTATTGTGATAGTGGGAATTGAACCCAGGGCCTTGTGCATGTATAAGGCTAGTGCTCTACCACTGAGCTACACCCATAGCCTTTTTATTTTATTTCATTTTGTGACAGGGTCTCGCTAAGTTGCCCAGGCTGGCCTCAAACTTGCAATCATCCAACCTTGGCCCACTAAGTCTATTTATCTTTATAACATACACTTCTTTTTTCCTGAATTTTATAGTTTTTATTTTCAGTGAACATTCTTGATTAATTTTAAACATTTTATTTATTTTCAGAGATTTTTGTTTAATTTTCACATTGTTATTAGTATGGTGAGCACTTTTGTGAGGAAACCTTTTATACATATGCAGACATACATGTATACATTTATATGATCTATATACACACAAACATGCATATTAGATATATAAATACACTTACAGGTATAGAAATATATTTACAAATATTCATATTTGTCTTTATAATATATATTTATATATACACACACGTGTGTGTGCTTATACCTATAGATATATTTATGTATGAAACATACCCACAGATATATTTGCCTTCTCCAAGGTAGATTCCGTGATGAATTTACTTGAGCCAAGTGCAACGACAGAGCATGAGGCAGTTAATAAGGATGGCCAAATTGCTTTCCACAAAGGTTGTTCTGACTTACATTTCCCGAGGCAGGATATGAAAGTGTGCATGGATGGCACCCAGGGTGACAGCTTGTTAAATGTCTGATGCCTAAGGCGGAAGCGGCCAAGCTGAGGCACCAGTGTCCACACATCCTGCTGAAAATAGAAAGCAAAGTCATTTGGCAGAGAAGAGGCTTGGCCACAGTCACCTGGAGCCAGGGCAGCTTGAGGCCTTCAAGAGCCAAAGCTGTTCACTGCTTGTGGGTCCAGTTGCGCTTGGTCTAGCCAGGGACCAAGTGACAGAAACGGGGAACGTGAGTGTGAGCAGCGAGTCATGTACAGATGGTGTCCATAGCTCCCATGCTTTATCAAGTGCCACACCTAAAGGGCTTTCTGTTAGGATGGTCGTTCTTGTGCACCTTGGCTAATGAACGGATGAGTTTGAGCATCACCTCCTATGACTCCTTCTGGTCAGCTGTCTAGTGATTGTGGTGTCTTTGTGTGGCAATCCTACTTATTTAGGTGACTAATTACCAGTGATAACTAGTAATACTCCAATCTGAATTTTAGTATTAAGTACATAAATGTTTTAGTATAGTAATACTAGGTGTTGGGTGGAGTTTTTGTATTAAGAATTAAATTTAAAATATTAATTCACTAAAGATAAAAGTGATCATGAATTATGTGGAACAATAGTTTTGACTTTCAGAAATAGCAATTTCATGTTTCAAAGTAACTAGTCAGTAAATATTTAGCCTTGTTGAGATGACCATTGAACTTAAGAAATGTAAAGAAAACTAACAAAATTAAGAGCATATAAGAAATAATAGAAATATATTTTTAAAAATTGTATCCATGCATGGAATATAATTTGCTCCAATATAATCAGTCTCCACCCAGTACTTCCTCTTTCCCTCTTCTCCCTCCTTCCATTCCCTTTCCTCTCCTCTACTGGTCTTCCTTCTATTTATGTATTTTTAGTCTGTGCTTTACAGATACACCTGAAAGTGGAATTCAATGTGGTATATTGATCTATATATACATGGCATACTTCGGTCAGTTACATTTATTTATTTTTTTTTTTTAATTTTTTTTTTTTTTTTTTTTTTTTAGTTGTAGATGGACACAATGTCTTTATTTTATTGCTTTGTATGTGGTGCTGAGGATCGAACCCAGGGCCTCACGCATGCGAGGCAAGCGCTCTACCGCTGAGCTACAATCCCAGCCCCCGGTCAGTTACATTTAACAGTTCCTCCTCTTTCCTCTTCCTCTTTCCTCCAGCTCCTCCTTCACCCCAAACTCCCTTTCTTTACTACACCAATTTCCCTTTCTGTTCACATGAGATTTTGCTCCTCCCAACTCCTGCTTTTTTTTTTTTTCCTTATTTTTCTCTACCTTCCACATATGAAAGAAAACATTCCTTCCTTGACTTTCTGGGTCTGGTTTATTTCACTTAGCTTGATCTTCTCCAGTTCCATCCATTTGTCAGCAAACGTCCTAACTTCATGCTTCTTTACGGCTTAGTAAAACTCCACTGCATTTATGCACCACACTTCCTTTATCTATTTGTCTGTTGATGGACACCTGGGCTTGTTCCATAACTTGGCTTTTGTGAATTGTGCTACTATAAACATTGATGTGCCTGATCACTACAGCAGGCTGATTGTAGTTCTTTTGGAGAAACACCAAGGAGTAGGATAGCTGTGTTGTATGTTGGTTCCATTCCTAGTTTTTGAGAAATCTCCACCCTGATTTCCATAGTGGTTGTGCTAATTTTCAGTCCCACCAAAAATGTATGAGTGTACTCATTTCCCCATATTCTTGCCAGCATTTATTATTATTTTTACTCTTGATTACCATCCTAACTAGAGTGAGATGAAATGCCAATGTAGTTTTGATTTTCTGTTCCCTGATTGCTAAGGATGTTGAACATTTTTATTTATGATGTATAACTGTAATGCATAGATGAAAACATTTTGTAAAAAGATATCGATTAGCTCACACCTTATAAAGACTAGCAAGAACATTAGATGCTGGGATATTTTCCTAATGGGAAATAAATCCATCTACTTTGGACACCAACAAGAAATAAATCCATTTACTTTGGATGCCAACATGTATCTTTTCTTCCTTTCTTTCAGTTCTTATCTGTATTATGAGAAAGTTGTAGAGGTGGTTTCATCTATCAATATTTCTCCCTAAATATGACATTAATCCATGTTGCTCCCAGTTTGGGTACAGAGGCATGTGGGTAACTTGCAGTTTGTGCTGGTTCAGTCCAGCAGAACTTCCAGCCTTTCAAAAGCCCTCAGAGTGAGAGAGAATGTTTTCCCAAGTGACAATTCAGAGCCCTGAAACCAGAGAAAAGATCTGTAATTTCTATTTCATTGTTCTCTCATCCTTTATATTGTGTCTTAACTTAGTATAGCAAAATAAAGGTAATAACTAGAAACAAAAATTGTGTCCAAAGTGACTTTTTTGGAGACAGAACCCATTTATTTCTTGAAGGTCTGTTGGTTGATTTTTTTCTGTAGCCTTATCATGCACCTGCTCAAGAACACTTTGTACATAGAAGTGGGGATTGCTTGAGAATGAGGGTGTAAATTAAGTTGAGTGAAAGATAATTGATTGGAAAAGTAATCAGTAATTATTTCTTTGCATCTATTTAGATTCTTAGTTTAATCTCTGGCATTATTTGGACTTGTACATACTTATTAATTATTATTTGGACTTGTATAGATTATGTATTTAATTGGGCTTGTATGTATTTATTGATGATATTTACCTTAAGTAGGTGCCAAAGGTTTGCTTAACAACATTAACATTTAGTCTTTCATTTGCTCTTTGGATGGAGTCCCGGGTTCTTAACGTTGCGTGCAAGGCCTCACCTAGCCGTCCGCTCGGTTCTTTCTGCGTCCAGCATGCCACCTCTTCTTTCCACAGGTTGCTTCTGTCCCACATGCTCTCTGTTGCTTTCTGCCAGGCTGTTCTCTGATCCCTTTGGTTCCATGCACTGTCCCTCTGCCAAGGACTGTTCTTGCACTTCCCCCTTAGATGTCATTCCTTCAGGAAGTCTTCTGGCCCTCTAGTTGAAGGTCCCTCTGTGGACTCATTTAGAACTTGCACTTCCCCTTGTCACTTAGGACACTACAGCTAATTGTTCCTTTGCTTACTCCTATCAGAACAGGTGCCCTGGAAGTTCATTGCTGCATTCTTCCATACCGATATGAGGCCTGGGAACACGTGTGCACTGCAAGTTCTTAATAAAATAATCATTTTACTCAATTTACATAAAAATGCAGGACTAGTAAAGACTCTAAACTACTGGTTACTTTGATCAGTCATTAAGTCACATTTATAAACCTGAGTTAGAACAAAAGTTATGGTTTAAGTTATGGCCTGAATGCTCCATAGTTTATTTTCTGCTGTGTACATAGATGTTGTTATGCAAAATTGGAACAATGTAAACCATTGAATCATTTTAAAATGTAATATAAATTATTACTGGATGAATTACTCATATTATTAGTAAACCAAATGAAGTAAGTGCTGTTCTGGGTTCTTTAAGGATTGTCTCCATTCATTGAGTTTTCCTGGCATGAGCACATCAGTCACCACATAATTGCTTTCAGCACTTTAACTTACTTTCATTTTCATATGTCTGTATATTACAGTATTGTTGCATTCGTAGTAAATATTGTGGGTGGTGAAGACACTCACTATACATGCATATCGAACGTCTATTGTAGATTAAGTTTGAACGTCTTATGAAAAAGCCCTTCCTACCTAGTGCCTGTTGAAAATAAATATGCAATTGGTTTAGAAGAGTTTTCCTATAAATTTCTGTGTGTGTGTGTGTATGTGTGTGTGCACATTATTTTTTAAGATAATGAGGCAGTGTTTCTCCTAAAGAGTTGGGGATGGGAGAAAGCATGGCCCTGCTCTGGTTTTCCTGGGAAGAGGACTTGCCTTAATACAGTCTCATGATGCTGGCATTGAGTTATTGCTGAATAAAGGATAAGTGTAAAACAGGCATAAACCTGAATGCTCGGTCTTTATTGATATAACAATAAATCCTTTCATTCTGTGGATGCTACACAGGCATATAATTCAGACATAAATGGTCACAAAAGCTAATTTTTGAGAAGCAAAATAGAATTGCATATCCCATTTGCTTTGGTGCATCGATCATGAAGCCAGATGTTAAGAACAGATGTCAGTGAGCTGTTTCTCATCCTGTCTGGTGTACAGCTAGCAACTCACCATTGATCACCTCAGATGGGAGCAGTTCATCTGACAGTGAGTTCTTTGGTTATTTGCCAGTTTCAACATAAGTCCTTGGTTTTTGAAATCTGACGTGCAGAGAAGTGATAAAGACTTACAATGGAAGCACTGTTAACTGGATATTTTTGCCTTGGAGTTTACCAACATATATAATTCAGTGGAAATGAATGCTGCCTCTTATGGTGAATGAACATAAATTGAGGGTTGGCAAAGAAATAACACAAATGTTATGACTAAAAAATAGAATGGTTAATCCGATTTTAAATTCCAAATAGTCCCAAATCAGACCCTTATACTGATGAATGGCAGAGTAAGTTTTGCTTATTTTGCTTATTTGATGGTAACAAGATGTTCGATAAAAATATTTCTGACAATATTTATACTCTATGTTTTTAGAGTTGGCTTCAATTTTTTGCCCTACCATGGAGTAATTTTGATATGTAGAAAATACTGTATTTCAAATTGTGTATTAGCTATGTTGATCTAATAAATATTCAAAAGTAGCTATTTACTGTAGGCTGCTAGTAGATGTACATGTGTATAGACAATATGGGAAAACTCATGAATCTTTTTGTATCTTTGTATTTTCATGTCAACTGTGTGACATGATCACCATTTTAATTTTATTATCCCTAAGGCTGTCTTTTCCAGGATAGGGGGCAGAACTTAAGTATATTAATTTTTCTGTGTTTTTATTCTAGCTTTCCTTCTACTATATTTCATTTCCTCTTATTCAATTTCAATCTCAAAAATGAATCAAGTTGTGCCCTAGGACATCTGATATTGTAGTAAACAACTTAAGCCTTTCTCAACTCTTAACATAAATGGATAACTTTGATAAATGCAAAATTTAGGTGGTTTACCCTATTAGATCCTGAATTAACTGAAGTCCTTCATTTTCTTTGTAAGCATGCTGTGCACATTGAAATCTTTATATTTCTACTCCTACCACTTTATTTATTTGCTAAGTTTGAATCAGTAGTGTGTTTTCAAAACCCTCCACTAGTTGTAGCTGCTATGTTAATGGAATTTAATTGAATATTGCATAAGTGACTGAAAGATGAATATGAATAAAAACAATTATATCTAAAATGTAGTGGCATTGTTTAGAAGATTTAGATACAGGTCAGTTGCAATGATGTTAAGTAAAAATGTGCAAGATGGCTGAATGAGAGGATTATAATATGCTAGAAAGCTGCTGCTTTCAAACTGCATTGCAATTCTTTTTATAATTTCTAGTTTTTTTTAAAGAAAACTAACAAGATAGTTGCTTATAATTGATACAAAAACAAAACAAAGATGAGAAATTCTAGTAATAGATTCATTCTTATTCCTACAATGGAGAATGAGCAAGAATTTCTATGTTTTAAGTTAAAATTAAGTTTTTAAGTTATGACAGCATCACTTTTTTATGATTTCCAGATTTAACTTCCTTTTACAATGATTTTATGAATGATTCATCTGAAACATGCCAGATATGGGGGATTCTGTTTTTCCTAAATACCTAGTACTATTAACTGATTAAATGTCAGTTTCCAAACCAATGTAAAGTGATGGCTGTTCACAGGGGCCCACAGCAGATAATGCAAGGTTTTAGATACATCACGTGAAATCTGCCAAATGTGGCATCTGAGTTACCCACAGTAGGAAGGGTGGAGGAGAAACTCCTCACTGTATGATGAAGAGACATAACCGTAAAACAAAGCAAAGAGAAGTGGTTTCCAGAGGTCGGACCTAGTATCCTGTTCAGGGAAGTTCTTACAGCTTTGAAGTTTCTATTTGCTACAGGAGTGAAAGAGACAGGCAATGAGTAGGTGTTTCCAGTGTGCAGTTCTATTCTCAGATTTGGGGAGAAGTGGACAGATATGGTGTGTGGAGGGTGAGCAGGCCAAAGGAATTATGTCAGTTGATCTTGCTCACTCTATCTATCAATCATCTATCTATCTATCAATTATTAACTATATATCATCTATCTGTGATCTATCATCTATCTAAACATATGAGATCACTGTCTGTTCTGGTTTGAATGCATCCCCAAAAGTTGATGGGCTGGGAATTCAATCCCCAATGCACAGCACTGAACATAAGACCTGTAAGAGGGGACTATGGTTGACACACTTATTGGAGGACTAATGTCATTTTTGAGAATGGGGTCCCCTGTAAGGGATGAATTTTGTCCCCTTTCCTATTCTCTCTTGCAGATGTGATACCTTCTGCCCTATTGAGATGCAGCTCCTCAATCTTGAACTTCTCAGTTTCCAGGATGGTGAGCCAAGCACAATCATGTCTAAATGAATTTCCTAGCAGAAGCTATTCTGTTACAGCAGCACAAAATGCATGACCATAGGGGCTGGGATTGTAGCTCAGCGGTAGAGCGCTTGCCTTGCATGCATGAGGCCCTGGGTTCGATCCTCAGCACCACATACAAAGCAATAAAATAAAGACATTGTGTCCATCTACAACTAAAAAAATATTTAAAAAAAAAAAAAAAAAAAAAATGCATGACCATAACCAGGGTTCCTTGAAGTTGTTCTTTTCTCTCCCTCCCTGTTGTATTTCTGCCTCTCCTACTCCTTTGAGGGAAAAGAAGCCCCACCTGGATGTGAACTGCTAAGCCCTTTAGAATCACTGAAGGATAGGCCTTCGTCACACCCTCTCTTCCTTAGTGACTTGCAGCAGGAGGTGGGAAGCCCTGTGATGTCCTGGGTAAGACACTGGGCCTCTCTGTGAAGACCCACCCAGCCTGTGCCCTCTGTCCCCAGAAAAGCCATTTGTGCCCCTCAGCCCAGGTGTCCAGAGCTGTGAGGAACTGGTCCTCTGTCTTCTCCAGAGCCAGCTTCGAATAGATCAGCTTCCTTCCGCCAACACTTGTCTCCCAACCATTGGTACTCGAGTGGTGGCAGCCCAGCCCTGGATTCCAGTACTTCAGACACATCATATGAACAATTTAATTTGTTGGCATAAACAAAACAACAGTAAAATTATTTTATACCCTTTCAATATGAAACCTAATGTAAACATGTGGCCCCTCTGTACCAGTCCTGGTTCTCTCTCCTAGAAGAACTAAAACCTCATGATGCAGCTACAGGTTCTTTTTGGGTTGTTCTAGCACTCAGATATATGTCAGAGGAATGTTTATTTTTGCACATAGCTATTAATGACAATATCTGGAAGGCTTAAAAAGTTCTGATTATTTTGTTAATTTAAATTTGGCCCTCTTCAAAATTCCATAATTTTATTTTATGATCCAGATACATATGATCTTCCCAGGGTAAACATACATCTTAAAATATAATACCGATCAGTTCTTAGGTTTTGTTTTTTCATCTGCAGTCCTGCAACACACATTCCATTTCCATCCAAAGTTTAATTTCTTAAAGTTGTCTTAAGAATTTTATCTGCACAAAGTTTTTAGTCACTACAAACTAACTGGAAATTTTTCTGAAGATACTATGATCGAATTACCAGGAAAAAAACCCCACAAACCTTACATGCTTGGAATTTTAGGATGATTTGGACAAGCAGCCAAAATTTGCTTTGTCATGAAGTCACTATTTACCAAGTGCAGCTGGGCACCTCACTGCCTTACACGTGCTTCACACATGCATGGGCGTGGAGGAGCAGTCATTCTCATCCCTGCGCATGGCAAGGAGGCCGCAGCAACTGAATTAACACAGAGTCAGAAGGGGTGATATTCAGGAAAAAGGGCTTGTTTATATTTTTAGAATTTTCTTGATATGTGTCTGTCTTCTAACTTTATCCAAAAGCTCACCTTGTATGTGTCAGTGAATCTGTGTGCACGGAGTAGGATCAGTTTGTCATGGCCTGTGTCCTGGTGACCTAATGTGTGTCTCATGTCTAAGTGGAATGCTGAAATCTTGTGAAAACCGTAACACAAAATGGTCATGGGTAATTGAGTCCACATGATTTCTTTTAGCTTTATCCTTAAACTGTCATATGACCTCAGAGAAACCATTTAGGTTTATTCAGTTTAAATTTAACAGAAAAAAACATCTCTCTTGGGAGAGTACACGCATCTTCTTCTGAATTATTTGTGATTTAATTAGAGGTTATGGACATTTAGGTTTAATTGTATCTTAGTTGGAAATCTCCACCAGGTACTTTATGACGCTGCCTAGCATTCTTCCAACAACGTAGCTTTTCCCCTTGACTTTCAGCTCCCTTCATGACTTTAGCATTTTCAATCTACTTTTAGAAGACCTAGCCCCTGTTGCTTCTTTTCCTGTCCTCTTGTGTTTTCCTTAGGTGAAACAGGAAGGCTAGAGGAGGCCAGGGTGGGTGGTGCCTTCCCATCACCTGGGAAAAGGCCAGCTTCGTCCTCAGTGAGTAGGCCTTTCTCCCAGGGAAGGTCCTGAGCATTGGCAGTGAGTGCTCCACTTTTACCAGAGCCAGAGGGGGCCCTGTTCAGATAGACACCTGTTTGTATTCCTGGAGGGATAACTAAGGGAGCTTCTCTGACCTTAAAGTCCCTGGAGTTTTCCTCTCCATAGTGAGTCCACACTTGGCCCCGAGAAGTTCCTTACAATGACCAGGTTTCCTAGTTCAAGGTTCCAGGCTGAATCATTCCAAGTAAGTTGGACTTCCCAGAATCCTGGGTGGCAATTTGATCTACATCTTTTTTCTGGGGGCTTCAGGAAAGTCATCAGTTCTCATTTTGTCTAGCCTCTTTTAGTTTTAACAACAGGAGAGCTTCTAAGTGTTTCACCCATTGGAGCTAACACCTACCTCTCCTCTTTTAAGATCAGTAAAATGTCAAGATTTGGGGAAGTAGACAAGTTCACACAGCTCAGAAGTAGTAGAAGTACTGTCCTCATCTCTGAATATTTGAGTGTGGTTTCTCTTCTGTTCTAATCCTCCTTGCCCTCAGCTTTCTGCTGGAATGTTATCTCCTGAGAACTTTTGGTTATAGCCTCAGCAGTCAACCTGTATGTTTCAAATTTAGCTCAGTCACTGCAGCCTCAGGATCCCTTCTTCAAACTGAGTGAGGCTAGGCATGCTTAAGATTTGGGAACATATGCATATAAAAATGATATATCTTAGGAATAGCGACCAGGCATAAACACAAAACTCATGTAGTTTTATATGCACATTGCCTGAAGTTCATTTTATACCACAGTTTTACTGTGCCTATGTGTGTGAAGCCATGCCTTGTCCTGGAATTGTGGAGTGGCAGCCCATGTGGGCTGGACCATGTATAGTGATCAAAGACCTCAGCCATGCAGAACCCACCAGGCCAGTAAAGGCCTGAGGCAAAGCAAGCCAAGGAGCCAGGGCTCATGGACCTGTCTCCCTGTATTGCCCATCGTGGTATCATGAACACTGGGAAAACAGAAGTGGGGGCAGACCTGAAAGTTCAGACTCAAAGGATGACCAATACTTTTTAAGACCTGATTAGCATAAATTTGAACCAGTAGCATTGGTGCTTTTCCCAAACATGATTAGCATAAATTTGGTCCAATTGTGTTGGCCCAAGAGCTATATAAACCCCTAGACTAGCACACTTGAGCAGCAAGTGTTATCACGTCCCCTCACACCCTGAAAAAGTTCTGTCTCTTTTCTTCTCACTTGAATGAATGGCTTTATCCTTCCCACTCAAATGAATCCACCTCTTTCACTCTTGTCTTCCATTATCTGTGAATTTCATTCTTCGTATTTGCAAGATAAGAACCAGGAAAGAAGTTGCAATAAGTTACTGGGGCCTGCTACAACACTGGAGGGCATATTCCACCACTGAAAACTCTAACATACCACTCAACACTATTTGCAGTGAGTATTCTATTTATCAATATTGATTCATCGATATATTAATTCATCAATATAGATTCATTGATATATTGATTATATATATATTCATCAATATACATTCATTGATACATAGATTCATCAGTATATAGACTCATCAATACAGATTCTTCAATATAAAATTAATGTAGATACATTGATGTAGATTAATTGATATATTTTGATATAGATTCATAGCTATTATTTCATCAATAGAGATTCATCCATATAGATTTATCAATGTACATTTATAGGTAGAGATTCATCAATATATATTCATTGATACATAGATTTTTCACTGTAGGTTCATTGATATAGACTCATTGATATATAGATTCATCAGAATACATTCATTGATGCATAGATTCATTGAAATATATTCATTGATAAAAGGTTCATTAATATAGATTCATTGATATTGATTCATTCATAAAGATTCATCAACATACATTCTTACATATATACATTCTTCGATATAGATTTATTGATATAGATTCATCAGCAGTAGTGAGGAAGAATCTGGCTTTGCCCTCTCTGATCCTTGGACCTGACACCCAAATGCATCCATGCCTGATTGCCTGCCAACACTAAAACAGGCTTTCTTGGTTGCAGAAGACTTACAGCTTATGCAGACCCCAACCTTCAGCAGAAGTGGAGAATCTCTGGTCTCATTTGGACTGTGACCCACCAAATGATGTCAGTGGTGGGATTTTCCACCTGTGACATCATGTGAATGTTCAAAAACTTTTAATATTTTGGTGCATTTTGAATTTTGGATTTCCAGATTAGAGATGCTCAACCTGTTGAGGCTGCTGTTTAGCAAGTTATTTTCCTCCTTTTCTGCCTTAGTTCCATCATATGTGAAATAGAGATAAAAATAGACCTTAGTCACATTTATAAGGTAGTTGGTATTAAACACTTAGAATAGGGGGTGGTAGACAGGTAAGTGCTATAATTATGTATGAATTATGTATCATAGTAAATAAGTTATCTACAATAAAGGGAACAGCATGTATTTCTATTAGTTGCTTTTTGTGAAGTCTTCACTTTGAACAATCTGCAAATAAGATCTTGATTTTGTGAAAGCTCTAACACTTTCTAGGGCCATCCTATTGGTGTTTACCACTGTATTTTTTATTTCAATTTTCACGGTCCTCTGAGATAGATTAGGAAGACACTCTTTCTCAGTTTCCAGGGATTTTAGTGTCTTACCAAACCCCAGTAGTGCAGAGCTGAACCAGAACTTGATCCTGCCTCTGACTTCCACATCCTCACTGCCCCAGCTGACTTTAATGAACTTTAGTCAATTGTGGCTGGGTAATTGGTCTCCCATCTTCTTTGAAAGTACAGTGAAGATGTGAATGAGAGGTTCTTTTCCTTTTCACTTGCTAACATTACACTTTCCACCACAGACTGCGGGTTTATTTCTTCTCTTCTTTGCTGAAATGTACCTGAATAATCTCAACACTCACAAAAGCATGGTAATTATGTGGAAAATGAATCTACACAACATTTGTGTTCATGATACCAAAGAAAATCAAGGGGAAAATTTTGAAGGAAGCTGAATTGCTGCATGAAAGTCCCAAATCTCACTTTATTTTAAATTTGAACAGACTACATAGAATCAAAAAAAATTCCAGAAATAATACATTAGAGTTAGTGCATTACTGTGATTCAGTTACAAATTATTTTCCACACTTATGTTGCTGTCATTAGTCTACAATATTCTACATTTTATGTTGGATTTTGTTACCTAATTCTTTGTGACATTTATTATAATCAGTATACAGATTAGAATTCACCTATTGTGGATGTCCAATTCGGCAAAGAAAGTAATTATTACATGTAAGGAACAAGTTGCTACATTACAGAAAGACTCAGGATCCATTTATTTATTAGGCTTGTTATGTTTAGCTAGCAGTTTTTGTAGTGTGTGCTTATATGGTAATAGTTTTAGAGCAAGACACTGCAACTGGAACTTAAATTACCGATTGACTCCGGATGGTTCATTTAATATTTTGTACTTGGAGAGCTTGCTCCTGATCAAGGGGGAGTGGAACCAGGAGTCAAGAAGAAAATAAGGTCCATTTCTGTCAAATTGGTCACAATACTGTCACTCTGGAAAGGAGCTGACAAATGTATGGTGCAAATTCCAAATTTCATACTTAGCTAAGAGCAGCTTATGTCTTTTGCACTTCCTGTCATTTGGCATTCTTATTTAGGTATGTTTAGCTTCTCCCTCCCACCGAAATACGAGGCTAAAAGGAGGAATTCATGACTTAAATAAGGAAAATACTCAATTGCGCTGCTAGCTCTTCTGAAGAACACACATTCTTTCCTCCAGCTGTATGAAATATACACATTTTCTCTACAGTATTCAAATGGCAACTTTCATAGCTCCAAAAATATGAATTAAACTGCTATTCAGGCTGACTGGGTCCAGGACCATGGTTGCATGTTATTAGCACCAACAGAATACTTACTTGTATTTTCATGTACAATGAAAAAATTTTAAGAGGATATTTTATAAAAATATCCCAATAATATCTGGCAGTGAAATGTTTTAGAAAAATTGTTAGCTGGGCATGGTGGTGCACACCTGTAATCCCAGCAGCCTGGGAGGCTGGCAGGAGGATTGTAAGATTGAAGCCAGCCTCACCAACTTAGTGAGGCTCTAAGCAACTTAGTGAGACCCTGTCTCAAAATAAAAAATTAAAAGGAAGATGTGGCTTCGTGGTTTAAGTGCTCCTGGGTTTGATCCCCGGTACAAATATAATAATTTTTGAGAACAGTTTTTAATTCTGTAAAGGATGGATGCATTTTTCTACTTTATTAAAGAACAGATTTCCACATGAGTGGCTAGGTGACCTAGGGTTATTGTGGATACCTCAGGGCTGCCACCGGGAGCAGGTGACAGCTGTAGAAGGGAATGTGAGTGGCAGCCGCGGCCGTTAGGGATTTTCCACTGCTGTCTAAACCTGAGTAGGAGCTCCTCATGACTTCTCATTTCACCATTGAAACCTGGGGATTCTGCTGATAAACCAGCAACACGATTTGAAAGCCACAACTTTCTTTGCATTTGTATTAAATACTTTTAAAACAATGTTTTTAAAAGAAATGATGTTGAAGTGTACTGTGTCAGGAAGCAGCATAAGCAATAAGCATGAGGACTCAGTTAGAGACTATTAGAACCTTTCATAGGAAATAAAACATCCCGGATGATGATAAGACTAAGAGTTCACAAAAGGAACAGAGTATTTCGTGTGGTCCAGGTATGTGAGGGATGCAAGGACACTGGCATTTCTTTTCTGCAAGGCTGTCTGTACACATTCAATTGGTTGTTGTCATTATTATTATAGTACTGGGGATTGACACCAGGAGTGCATTACCACTGAACCCATCCCCTATCCTTTTTATTTTTTATTTTTACACAGGGTTTTATCGAATTGCTGAGGCTGGCCTCAAATTTGCAATCCTCCTGCCTCAGCCTCCTGAGTTGCTGGGATTATAGTGTGCACTGCTGCACCTGGCCACTTGGTCATTGTTTTTAAAAGCTGTTGTCCAAAATGCACACTTAGATGCCAATCCCCTCTTCTCTGAACAACCCAAACACAGTCAGCCTCTAGACATCCAGAACAGCTCTAGATTTCCTTTGTACATCACCAAAACTCGAACTGTTGAATTAAAGTGAAGATTTCCAAAAGCTAATTTTTGTTCAATACTTGTAAAGCCACATAAGAGATATCACTTGCTAATAGATACATTGTATTTCAAAAGCATAGATAGGAAGTCCATTAAAATCCAATGTGGATTGTTTTCTTTTGCTTCCCTTTTTTGTACCCAAAATCCATTTGACGCATTTCAACCTTTCACCTTAAACTTCATTTGACTGTGAGCCCTGCCAAATTCTCATCAAGGCCACTCATATAGATGCAAAAGGAAATATAAATTATTATCATTAATAATCCATCCTGTTCTTCCCCCACCTCATTTAAACTAATGGACCATATGTGGCCATTTTCTTTCAACTGTATCCAAGAATATTTCAGAACAAAAGAGGAGAGGAGGTTGTAAAATATCCTCCAACCACAACTTCACATTTATTTGCCAATTAAGACAAGAAAAGTAATGATAACTCTGATACTTTTCATCTGTCTTGATGAAAGTGATTCTTGATTAACATAGGATAATTACATTTTTGTTATTAAAGATTCCAAAGGAGAAAATTATTTTTCAGAATATTTCAAAGATTTCCACAGTTGAAGATGCTGTCATGGACAGACATAAAACAAAACTATCATAACCTATATGGTATAGCCTACTTGCTGATTATTTTTTCTTTGACTATTCACATTAATTGGTCAAGTTTTTATTTGTTTCTAAAAATGTTGAAATTTCTGTATGCATTGCAAGAGCGTGGAGCGCATTGGAATGAGAAGAAAATGCTTGTCAGGCACTAGGGGAAATTAAAGTGCAGGCGTCGCAGCAGTCTAAGGTAGACTGATTTTAGGAAAGAGCAGGTAGTAGGAAGAGACTGGGCTGCAGTTTGTGGTTAAGTAGAGTGAAGCTTGATAGAGGACTTTGGAATATTTCAAATCTGTATGCTTGGAGAATGAAGGGGCAAAGTAGCCTCCTGGCAAATGTGGTAAAGATAAAGGGAAAGACAGCCGAGGCACAAAAGTTAGGTTCAGAGACCTACAGCAGGGCAGTGCAAGATGTTCTTCTCAACGCACGGTGGCAGCAGCCATCGTGTGACCAGGCCTCAAACCGAGGCCTGGCTGGTCCTAGGTTAGGAGCCTGGTTTACTTGCTGCTTCTCAAAGTATGTCGAGAGCGTTGTTGACGTTACTTTTCACTGAGAAGGGAAGGCTGGCAAAGCTGTGAGACACTGAGCTCGGCCAGCACCAGTTCTGACCCCTGTGAGGGGGCATCCGCAGAGTGGAAGGAGGGTCAGCTACCTCCACTCTGGTTTCCCTGTTTCTTGTCTTGCTATCTTTCTTTTTCTTTTTGCTATTCTTTTCTTTTCTTTTTTTTTTTTTTTGGTACTAGGGATTGAACTCAGGGGCACTCGGCCACTGAGCCACATCCCCAGCCCTATTTTGTGTTTTATGTAGAGACAGGGTCTCACTGAGTTGCTTAGCGCCTTGCTGTTGCTGAGGCTGGCTTTGAACTCGTGATCCTCCTGTCTCAGCCTCCCATAGTGCTGGGATGACAGGCGTGCACCACCGCGCCCAGCTTTGCTACTCTTCTTATCCATTTTCCAACATGGAAAGATCTTTTCAAAATTGGGGTCATGTCACTCTCCTGCATAAAGCACTCACTTGACTTCTCACGTGGCTGAAAGAGGAGCCCCAGGCCCCAGGTCTGCACTTCATCTCACCTTGCCTCTAAGCTCTGGTCCGCCCGGTCCTTTGCTCCCCGTGGACATTTCTTATCCAGCACCTTTGCACTGGCTGTGCCTTTGACCCGAGAGTCTTGCCTGGATCTCCCTGTGACACTTCTTTAGCCCTGTTGCCACTCCGAGAGTGCTCTTATGATCTAGGACATTTACAATACTAGTGTAAAATAATGTGAAATAAAATATCCTGATTTTTTTAGTTTGCACCGACTAAATAATTACCAATTCTTAATATCACAGACTATGAGTATCTCTAACCTATAACATTTAACTGGAGTTTTGCAAAGAAAGAATAAACATTTGAATGTAAATTGTTTCAAATACATAATTTTTTTTTTTTTTAGTGTAAGTAGATAGGTAAACTTTTCCCAGATAAAAAAGGACTGATTTCTCTGAGTTATTTCATGACAATTTCTGTGTTTATCATCCATTAAATAAAAATTTGTTTGGGGCTTAACTAGGCTTGCTAACTTGGATAACTATAAAAATCTCTACAGTATGTAACTTAATTTTTTGTTGCACTCTTTTTCTAAAAATTAACATTTTTCACCACTTAGTTCTCGGCATCTCATTATTTTGTTAAAAAGTTGGTTGGATTGAGTCAATTTCCTTGTGATTTATTTATTTACTTTTATAGTGCTGGGAATGGAACCCAGGGCTTCACGCATGGTAGACAAATGCCCTGCCACTAAGCCATATTTCTATCCCTTTGGAATTTGTTAAAAAGAACTAATTAACCCAAGAAACTACCAACATATATGCTTATTACTTTTTTACTGGAAAATAAAATAAAATCATGTATTTAGGAATTTGGAGACAACGAGTCAAATTTTAATTTGATCAGTTTTATCAAATTGCAAATAGGAAATAGCCTAATTATTTGAAAGCATTCTTAAATTTGTCATGTACACTATGAAAAATCAGAGTAAAAATGTAAACATACTAAACAAGTTTTTAGGTTTATCTGCATAAGAGATCCAAGATGTTTACATTTGCAAGTCATTATTTTTTAATTAAACCAAATCAGGCATGTCTGTGTCCAGAAGTGACAAATAAACTCATTTCCTACCTCAGCCATTGTGCTACTGATACTAAGGGAAGCCGTACATGGTTTTCTCCCCCATAACAAAATGCCAATTAAATAACCTGGAAACTGTTAATGATGAGCTGGAGGCTGGCTTCCGTCCTTCCATCTGAAACAAAGCACATTTTCTCCCGTTTTGCCCACTCTCAGGGAGGGTTCCATGGGCATAGAAATCGTGGTATAAATTTCATACTGGATGCAACTGGCCTGCACTACATTATAGGCATTGTTATTCTGCTATTTCGAGGCAGCTCATTGCCGTTTAAGAACTGCCAGTATTCAGTTATGAGAGAGAACTGCTGCTACCGTCAGCTGTAAGAACCATTTTCTGTAGTAAAAAAACAAATGCAGAAAAAAATCTATAGCTTGTCAATAAAAGTGCATGTGTTTTACCAGGTAAGGTGAAGCGGGATTGTGCTGCTGTGTAATAGGTAAAATCAGATCGTCGGTCGTTGGCCCTCTCTAGTTTGCCTTTCCTGGTTCAGGGGCCGTCTAAGCTCCATGTACATCTAGTCATGAAAAATCAGCGTTGTCTTAGAGCTATGGCCATTTGTTTCCCCCTCAACTCATTGATTTTTCATTGACTAAAATATTAGTTGATGTTTGGCAACATTTATGAGTAGTTCCTTTTGATCTGCTTTTCTTTGTTAAGACTTGTTTCCAAGTGTTTCTGTTGCTGTTTTTTTTTTTTTAATTTAGCTCTCATGGAATTATTGAAAAACTTGGGTTTTAAATATCCTCACTCATCTTTTTGTACTGAATTAAGAGCTAGAAACAAATTTCAAGTATTTGTGGTTTTTCTCCCCCATTTTCAACACATTGTTTTTATAAAATAAATTGTAAAACTGACATATGAATAAAATATTGACATATAAGAAAACTTAAAAATTGACAGATAAATACTTCTTTTGTGGTACTGGGGATTGAATTCAGGGTTCCTCAACCACCATGCTACACCTCTATAGCTCTTTTTATTTTTATTTTGAAACAGGGTCTCCCTAAGTTGCTGAGGCTGGCCCTGTACTTGCAATCCTCCTGCCTCAGCCTCCTGAGTAGCTAGGATTGCAGGTGCATGCCACCACACCTGGCTGAACACAATATTATATTGAGTTATTTTATAGAGTTTATACAAGATCAGGATTGAATTCTATAATCTCCAGATTCCTTTGTTGTTAGTTATTTATTTAACCAAAAACATAAAATTGGACAAAATTATCATAAACATTTCTATTGCTGACTGTGTGAACATAGTCAGATATTGTGAAGAATGCTTGATCTTGTTATGACAAAGTCTACATACATCTTGAAATGGAGTTGGAAGCCAATGTTATAAAGCTAGAATGCCTGGGTTCAAATTCAGGCACTAATAGTTAACAGCTTTGTAAATCTAACCTAACTACCCATTTTCTAACATAGAATATGAGATGAATAGCGGCACCAAATTCATATAGTTCATTGTAAAGGCAAGTTGTGGTCTGTGCACAATAACCAACAAATGACCTGAAATTTGTGAGCTCTCAATAAATGTTGTTTATTTTTATTTTAACTGTCTTTAACGTTTTAAATTATGAGTTGGTTCTTACTACTTTTACAGATTGATTCAATGACAGCATTTCAGTTTGTTCACTCAATGGTAGTAGATAAATATGCTATCTCCTGCCCTATTTCTGTATGCATGAATTTATGAAACAGAAGCAGAAGATAGAGATAGATGGTTTTCCTCACATAGGCCAGAGAATGCTGCAACCCTTCTTCTGGGTAAGCAAAGTGCTCACTAGGAAAATACCAGCAGACTTTAGGGAATGACTTGTCTTCCTGTCATGAATATACTAAATTAACATCAATGTGAGTGGGAATTTTGGAATTAAGTTTCTATCCTAGACCACTTATGTAGTATGACAGCACTCCAGTAGAATTTGGAGCTACACATTCAATTTTCATTCACATTTCCTTCCAAGATGATTTCAGTGTATTTCATTCTTGTGTTAAATGTAAACATGTGTTTAATTAGCAAGTATCTTTTCAGAATTTTTGTCATGGTGATTTTGGTTGTTTGATTTTCAAATATGTAAACTAAATAGACATTCTTCATTTTAAATTCGAGCAATTATTGTATTTGGTAGGACATGTTTTGCAAATTTTCTTTTATTACATTTAAGAAAAGAATGAGCTCTAAAATTATAATAATTTTATGTCATCTTTAAGAGAAAATTGGAGTGTTGGAGAAACGAGATAGAATATAAGGATACATAGGACTTACAATAAAAACATTTTTATTGACATTTTTGTTATCAAGGAGTTAAAAGTTCCTTGCAAATAATTATGATTTCAATAGCCATCATTTTCTCTATAGGAGAAAAGTTGTATATTTCTTTGTTTCCTTGAAATTTATAGAGAAGTCCCTTCTAAGTGTCATCTGCACATGAGTTGTCTCTAGATGGCTGTATTTGTTCAGTAATGACTTCAATCTTAATGTCTGTTTCTGCTCTATTTAATACCTGAATTTCTAACCAAGCCTGAATGGCAGAGGGAGGGTCAAGCAAAATTGAAGGCTATTAGCTTTAATTGCAACAGATGGGTAATTTTATTTTGAGAAAAATTATAATCCCTACAATAGATGTAATCACTAGAAACATTTTTAAATGTGCTATGCCACATGAAGAATCTATATATAAAACTATTATAAATCTAAAGGAAATACATTTAAACAATTACTGAAATTTTCACATTTCTTTATCACTTAATGTTGTTCAACACATCTAACATACAAGAAGAACATGGAGAAATTGTGAATGAATAATGCTGACTTCTGTTCTTCTTGATCCTCTGTGTAAAACCAAACTTGGCAACACTAGTAATGGCAAGAAGAATAACTTTAGCAACATTTGCCATGGTTTGCTCAACCCCAGACCACCTTAAATGGAATATCAGAATGGTGAGTCTGGTCTTTTCTCAGTTCACAATTTCTTCCAAGCAATGATGTCAACTAGTATAACAGGCAAGAGTATTCAATTGCAATTCTACCTCTGAAGATCTGAGCAGAGTTAGAATTACAGGAATTTGCCTATGCATGGAGAAATACTTATATGTGCACATACATGCGTATAGTACTATACATGTACCATTTATAAACACGTTGACTTGGGTTACATATAACACATGCTACATATCCTTTATAAAACATCTTGATTTATTTGTAACCTCTCATGTCTCATTTTTTAAAAGATGAGTAATCAAGCAGTACAATGTAATCCAAAAGCCCACATCCTATTGAAAAGCAAAACATTGCAAGAACTTTAAGAAGTGAAAGACTTGTCTGCTCTTGCCATCACAACTGAACATGGACATGCAAGTGACCTAACTTGCAGTTATACTTTTTATTGCCCAGCATATCTTATAACTATTTGATGTAAATCAGAAAGAGCAACTAATTTTCAAGTAAACTTTTTATTAAGTCAAAACACAAATGCAGGAAATACACCAACCCTGGGGTCCAGAATGCTCTTTTTAGGGTACCTTGTGATGTCAGCACCCCCTCAAAGAAGCACAAGGTTAGAAATTCCTCAGCACCTCCCTGGACACCCTCCTATCACTGCTCACACCAAAGTTTGTACATTATTCTCACTTCTGATACTGTAGATAGTTTTGCCAAAAGCAACTCTTGATTTAACTACTGTGCATGTACTTAGAGCTGTGCTAGTGGTTAAGTGAGATCTCCATTAATTAAAACCAATTTTATTCTGCAAGAAGTTACCAATTAAGGAAGAACTAGGTGATAGAAGTTGCGGGCAGTGCTTACATATGCTGAATATACTTATCACTTAATGGAAAGTGTGGATGCTAGTCTTCACAGGCCTCATTTCTGGAAATGGGACCTCGGACCTGGGAACCTGGCCTCTTTGCCCCCTTCCAAGCTTTATCCCTGACCTGCTTTGCCATTGATCATTGGGAGTTTGAAACAAGTAACTCAAATGCTTAGCTGCAGAAAGAGAACATAGTCTTAAAGGGAATTGTGGAACGTGAATGGTAGCAGCGCTTGCTGAAATCCTTTTTTGTCTGGGCTGAACCTTTGTAAATACAATATTCACCTTCACTTTCTCCCAAGGAACATGAATAGCCCCGCGTAGGAATTGGTAAATGAGCCATGGAGAATGGGGAGGGAATCAAATTGAGTGAGATAATTTCAGCTGCTGGGAACCTTTAATAGGCATGTAAACAAGAAGGGTTTGTTGTGTGAGCGCTGTCTCGGAGGTGGGGGGCTCTTGTCTCTTCCTGCTGCTGTCTTTGCAGCCGTTTCTGTTTAATTTCCAACAGTCTCCTGATGGTTCACTTCAATTTGAAACTGCTCAGTCCATTATTTCATTATTTTTAGCCTAGAACAAAAGAAAACCTTTTGCAGCAGCAGTCCTTGTAAGTTGGTGGGTTGTGTAAGGCATGCCATATCATTTTTCAAAGTAGCTCTACAACATGGAAATGTGTGGCTGAAGGACTGGGGAGATTGCTTGTGATGCATTTTATTTGTATCAGAGGTAAAAATAAAATAAAACAGCAGGAGAATTATGCCTAAAAGTTTCTGTAATGCAAGAAGTTTTTTTAGCTAAAAGGACTAGCTTTTGTTTTGTCTTCAGAATCCCTTATGCTGCTGTTGTAAACATATCCTTATTTTTTGTTTGTAGAAAAATAAGTGAAAATAGACCTTTGGTCTTTGCTTCCCAGTTTCGAGTCCTGTGTTACTTTTCATTCTCCAGTCCTTTCTCTAGGAGGCTCCAGAGTGTACACACCATCGGACAGTCTCTCTTTCTGGGACCTGTGGTGCTTAGGGTAAGACTGCTTTATACACAGTAAACCAAGAAGAATTTCAATTACATGAGAATTCCAATTCCAATTGTAAGCATAACTGTCTTAGAATAAGGGACATAAAGAAAATCTGCTAGGTTGATGATTAAAATATTTCCAAATCTATTTTAGCAATTTATAGATCAACATAAATATTAGGCTCCCCTTCAATTTCTGAATAAAATTTTTTTTCACATTAACTGTGCATATAAAATATCTTAAGAGTACTGATTTTTGTGTCTTATCAATTGCTACATATCTCTACAAAATAAACCAATATACTGTTTTTAGTGATTTTAAACATGGTAGAACTTAGCCCTCGTTGTTGTGTGCTCTAAACATAGACTTTACTGTTGCAAATATCTGATGAAATTAAATTTAATACTTCATTTTTATCCCCATTCTGCCTTTGACTTTGCTAGTTGCTAAGAAAAAATCAAACAACCTAATTAAATGTTTTTAATTTCTCAAGCCGAATGTAAAAAACAACAAATACTATAAATCAAATAATAAAATGAGGTGATCTTATTTCTGGGCTACTAATTTTTATTTTGAAAAACATTGTCCAATCAAAGTTCAAAACAAAAGCCTTGTTCCCATCAAGGAAAAGTAAGTGGTCTGGGACTATAAAATACTTTTTGCAAAGTAGAACGAGGATGCTAACTTTGAATGAGAGAAGGCTTTGGGTCTGCTTTGGTGTAATTTATGCTCTTCTTTGGTTGTTATACACCCCAGTGAATCATTATCACAACAACAAATATACGCATAAAAGAGCAGCTTTCTATGTATAGCTTCTAGGCTGTGACAACAGTGGCTTCAGTTGAATTTAGTAATTTATTTCTGGCCAGAAAAGGGGCAAAGCTAACATTTTTAAATTTCTCATTTTTTTCCTTACCAAAATCCATTTTCTGCAAACTAATTATGATAGAAGTAAATTACAAAGCCCATAGTGCTTTAGATAATCAATCCTGTGGTGGTAATGCATCAACAGGTTAGTCTCTTCAAAAAAGATCAATTTGTACAGATGAAATCAGGCACAAGGGAAGACATTTCCTATTTTCTCTTCTTTTATAACAGGGATGGACTAACTGCAGGGTAGGGGTCAGAGATGACCTGCTGCCTGCTTCTGCAGATAAAATTTTGCTAGAACACAGCCACCTCTCGCCAATTATGTATTTACTAAGTTGATTTTGTGTTTTGCCCATACTAAGTTATGTGGTTTTGATAAAGACCACATGGCATATGAAGCCTAAAGTATTTACTGTACTGTGTGACCGACCCTTTAAGAGAAATTTTGCAGTCCCTGCTTTAGAAAAGAAATATCACACTTCATCATGTATTACAGAATCACGTTTATGCATTGCTCTGGATTCACTGTATTTTGACTTCTTTATTCAATATATAAACACAGATGAATCTTTAATAATAAATAACTGTCAACATTTATCATCACCTAGTATGTGCCAGACAATGTACTATAAAAAATGGTGTTTTTTTAAGATGCTAAACTTGTGGTTATTTGTTGTGTAACAATACAAAACTAATGGAGTAGGTATTCCTATTTTGTTGGTAAAATCCCATGTCATCAAAAGATTAGGTAAATTCCCTAATATTTAGCAGGTTGCAGAATCTATACTAAATATCTCCTGCCAGATATACCTTACTGAAAACTGTATTTTATTTTATTTTTTGGTATTTCTTGGGAAAATTTCTTCCAGAGGAGTTTCTATTTTCTACCATTAAACAGTGTCTCAGAAATAAAGTTAACATGGTGATTTGATCAAGGAGAATGAAATATTGCAAATGTTTGAATGTACTCTTCTTTCATCAAGATTGATTTAAATATCATATTTTATGTGGAAGAAATAAACATCATTTAAAAAAATATTCCACGTGGTCTGCCTTATCAGATTATCTCTTTGGAGCCACTGGTTTTGAACGGCATTGTTTTCTCTTTTCTGTTTACTTTTGGACTGGGGAATACACCCTGGGTGCTCTACCCTTAGTTACATCCCCAGCCATTTGCATGTTTTCTTTTGAGACAGGGTTTCTGTAAATTGCCCAGTCTGACCTTGAACTTGAATTTGCACTCCTCTTGGCTTAGCCTCCAGAGTAGCTGGGATTACAGTTTTGTGCCACTGCACCTGGCCAGCAGCTTCATTTTAAAGCGATGTGGAGTAGACAAAGCAAGTTCATCTGCTTATTGTTTAGAACATCAGAAAGAAGAGATATTTAAAACCATGTTATTATATATTTTAAATATTGTGGTAAAATAGAAGGATCAAAAAGAGTATGACCATATGATAATCAGGAACAGTTTATAATGCTGCTGTTGTTCTTTTTTTCCTTTATAGAATTAATTAATATTAACAATAAAGTCAAAGTAAGATGTATTATGAATCTGGAATTGAGTCATAGGATGGCAAAACTGCATTTAGACTAATTTAAAAGTTACATTGACTCTAGGAATTATGAAGCCAGAAAACAGATCTGCTCAAGCACTTAATGGAGCTATCAAAAAATTACATATTTAAGATATGTCACCATATAACTGTCTAGCCAACTGTTTTGTTGCTAACCAGAAGGGTGTGCAAAGAAAGCTGACATTTCTGTCCTGGCAACTACTGCTTGCTTGCAAATGGGTCAAAAAATGGGACAGAACTTTGCGGAGGCTCTTCTGCAATGCCTTAAGCCACTGTTAAAGAGGCCCTCAGAGACCCCTTTACTTCCTGTGGTGTATCCAAAGCATCACCTGAATGCTGTGCAACTCTTGCAAAGAAGCTTTATTCAAAATTTCCTAAGCCTGTGCAACTGTGAACAACACTTCATAATGTGTGTTCAATATCTAAATAATCACTCAAAATATGAAGGAGATTACAAGTTTAGAGCCAAATGTGAATACATCAAAACCTAAAATAAAGATTTCTACCAAGAGATAGTACTTTAAAGAATTATTATACTTCCTGTTTATATATCTGAGAGAAATAACAGTGTGAATGACTTTAGCGTTTTTATTTAGCAACGTTTTATTGAAATGGACACCAGGGTACAAATTAAAAAGAAAAACTAAGTAAATGGAGATTGTGGGAATAAGGTGAAATGGATTCGTCATTGTACCTCAGTCAGAGTGGCTAAATCAAATCATATGTGACTTTACTAAAGGTCTGGAATGTGGTTTGTTTTCCCAGGGCACTGCTGGACACTCTCTTAAGTGTCCAAAGCATGGACCAAAGCATGCAGCGCAACAGAATCTGATTGAAAATATGATCTGCCTTTAATTATTTTAGTCATTATTTTCATTTTAGTTTTTTGCAAAAAACTTGGAAGTACCACCGTGCTCTTCTCTCTTACATCTGCTGGGGAGATAAAGATGCAGAATAAAAGAATGTGGGCTTTGGAATAAAAACTATCCACCTTCGATTCCTGTGCCCACTTCACACCTGAGTTGCCTATATCCAGAATAGGATGAATCCTTCCCCATCAGCAGCAAGTTGGGAGGATTAAGAAAGGCAAAGCACTCAGCAGAGAGCTGTAGCATAGGGACTCCTCCACAGACGGGTGTCACGGTGAATATTCTTGCTGGCATTTTCACTCTTGGTAATGAAATCTGTCATTTTCTCACAGACCAAGAATGTCAGTTTTTACCTGTAGCCATTTTGGTTTTCTGGGTTCATATGAAAGTCCATCCTAACTGTGGTAATAATAAAATATCTAGCGAGATATAGTTTGAAGCATCATCAGCAGTCATTGATTGGACTTGCCAAAGCTGCTGCTACTCATGGTTTGGATATTGTTGTAGTTTGAAATCTATAAGTATTATAAAAAGATTAACCTGCCTTCAAATATTAGTGGCCTTGTACTTGTACCACAGAGTTTAGGGGTATTTTAGTAATATAGGATATTTAAAACATTCAAGTTGATATTGCTTGTCTTATATTTGACTCTCTTTGGCTTTTTAATGAAGACTACAAGAAAATATTAAGCTATACATTAAGAAAACCAGAAAGATACACAAAAATCTGGAAGAAAACTAATGTCATGAAAGAATCTGTAGAACAGAATGTCAAAGACTTCCAGGTGCACAGCTGTGGATCAAACGCCCAAATCCTTTGTTTCTCATGGAACTACTACTGCCACATACAGTACATCCTGCTCAGAATTCCTAAGCATATTTTTAATGGAGCAGTCACATTAGGAATTTAGAACTACTGATCATGAACTTTGGTATTTTTTCAGTGGAAACATCTCATTGCCTGAAACACCAACCTGATGATATGTGACCTAATAAAAATATTAAAAATTTCTAAATAAAACTGCTTCAATCAGAAAAGAAAAACAATGTATTTTTAAGAAAAGACCCCCTTACCATACGATACTGTTCATTTGGATGATTGAATTAGCCACTTCTCTAGCTCCCCCATTCACTCAATGGTTTTTTGAGGCTTCATTTCTTTGTCTTATCATAACTTTGTTTGCTTTAAACTTCTAATTCTCGCTTTGATATCTCTTAGAACAAATTTCTTTATGCACATTTGTAAGTGAATATATAGAAACATGTACATGCATTATACGTATCATAAACATTTTAAATATTTATATGCTCAGCATATCCTCAGGAACTTTCATTTATGCCCTATCGATTATATATTTTACACAGTTGCTAAAGTGGCTAAATAAAGCCAGATCTACCTTTTAGCTCTATCAGACTCTATGCTCATTTCCTTCTTGTTTAAAAACTCATAATTTGTTTAACATTTATTTTAAAACTCTTTACTTATTCATAAAATTCATAAAATTTTCATCTTAATACATACAAATATAGTGACAGGTTGAAATTCTAGAATTTAGAAGATAATGACTCCAAAATGGTCTGTAATTATCAGGAATGGTTTTCTATGGCTCACTGAAGGAGTTCTCCTCTTAGAACACCTGAAAATTGGTTTCAAGTTACTCAGTTACTTTTCCTGAGTTGAGACAGCTATCTGAAAGGATGCTCACAAGTGCAACTTGAAGTGATTGAATAAGATTATAGTATTACGGATAAAAAGTGTTAAAATCTCAAGTGTTCTTTTCTCAGGACTCGACTTAGTTTCCAAAATAATATACAATAACTTGTATTTATTTCTATATCTCATTTTCATCTTCACGTCAGAAGTTTTACATGCCTTATAATAATAAAGGAATACTACTGGTACAGTGGCAAATGCCCACAATTCCAGCTGCTAGAGAGGCTGAGACAGGAGGATGGCAAGTTCAAGGCCAGCCTGGGCAACTTAGACCATGTCTCAACAAAACAAAACAAACAAACAAAATGTTGGTAATGTAACTAAGTGGTAGAACTTTTTTTTTTTTTTAATTTGATTTTTGCTGTCAAGGTGTTCTCTATTTTATTGCTTTGTATGTGGTGCTGAGGATCGAACCCAGGGCCTCACGCATGCAAGGCAAGCGCTCTACCGCTGAGCCACAATCCCAGCCCCAAGTGGTAGAACTTTTACCTAGAATGTGTGACATCCTGCACCCAGGGTTCAGTCCCCAGTACTACAAAACAAAACAAAACAAAAAAAAAAACAAGAAAGAAAAAGCATAAATATCATAGCATGAAAAAATTCTAAGTAGAATGACTACTTCAAGCAGATGTCCAAAAAGAATATTAAAGTTATCCAAATATTGTGACCTAGAGATAAATATATTTGACCTTGTGATGTACAGATTCATAGCATTTTATTTTATATTATTATAAAACACACTTAAAATGAGATCACTTGTTTTAATATTTATTTTTTAGTTGTAGGTGGACAGAATATCTTATTTTTATGTGGTACTGAGGATCAAACCCAGTGCCCCACATGTGCTAGGCAAGCACACTACTACTGAGCCATAACCCCAGCCCAAAATGCGATCACATTTTTGATAATATAATGCTTCAGAATGTAAAAATATACAGTAAGGTAATTTCCTCTAATGTGATTGATAATGGCTATATGGTATTCTATGGTTTGGTTATACTTTTGTGATAATACGATGCTTAGAAAAATATCTTTGTAATCTTAATTATTTTGTGTAAATTGTAAAAAAAAAAGTAGTCAAAATGATATAAATTTTTGAGGTTCCCATATGAATTGCTTGGAAACTTGTAGCAGTTTAGAATTCTGACTAAATCTCTAACAAGTCATTAACATAAACTCTCATTAACACTTAATAGTTTTTATTTATTAAGTTGAAATGACATTTAAAATAATTTTAACTGCATTCCTTTGATTTTTAATGCAGTTTGAGTCCTTCCCACTTATTGTAGCCACTTTAATTTCTTTTATATAATGTTTCATTCATCTCTTTTGCTATTTTCCTTCTGTGGCATTGATATAATCTCCTGGATTTGCAAAATCTCTTTAGAGTATAAAGGAATAAACATATTAACTGGCACGCATTTGATATATTTTTCTTTAAATTGTGATAATAATTTATTTAAGTTTATAAAATATACCACTTTTAAATTCATAATTTCTGCATTTCATTTTACCAACTTTCCTATAAGAAGGCAATACAAAGCAGAAATTATCTTAGAAAAATGCATGGCAGATACCAAAAGCTATGTAAATATTAACTGTTACAATGATTCTTTTATAACCGGGGAAATTGTGGCACAGTTATGCTATGCTTGTCAAGGTCACAGAGGTTAAAATGTGTTCCTTAAATGCAAACTGAAGCTGATAGTGTCTAATTACTCATTAGTTTGAATGGCCATTTCTTCAAGGACTCAGGTTTTTTTTGATGGGAAATGATACTTAAAAAGTGAAGCTCTGAGCTGTAGGATGTACATCACTAAGGATGTGTCATTGCTACCAGGCTTTAGAGGGGGAAGATAGAATACGCGTGCGTGCACACACACACACACACACACACACACACACACACACTCAACAAGCTTCCTCCTTTTCTTTCAAATTACATCTTTGAAATTTCTTCCACCCTGAGACCCTGGCTCCTGACATCAATGTACTTACCTGTGTGATCTACCCTATATTACACATAGAACTGTAGATTAACTACACTTACACAACAGTAATAAACAAAATAACTAATTCCTTTGTAATTATTTTTGTCTTTAAAATTTGTATCACTAAATGTACATAGAGTACTCCATCCAATCATTACTTGAGTTCATCCTGTGTGTTATTTGAAATTAGGTTTTTGATATGAGTGTATAAAGATGCAATTTGAGGTTGACTATTTTATCCTTTATGTTTTTTATTTTTGAATACATGAAATTTTGACACTCAAGGTTAAATTTTGACACTTTAGGTTAAAATCATAGATCTACTTTCTCAATCTAAACTATATTCTCATCTATCATCAGTGGCAATGCCATACTATTAGGCAAAAGAATGCTGTTTCTCAGATGTTGCCAGATTGTATACAATTTTAACACTTTGTATACAATCAAGACTGTATACAAAGTTATTATCACTTCCAACATTATCCCATTTTCTCCATTTCCTCCATCCTCCCTGAGTGGTGATTTTTAATTATCTGATTTATTCTTCATAGATTTCATTTCACAAAAATACAAGGGCATATACATTGCTTTCTTATATTTTTTTCTTAAAAAAGAGTAGATTATGAGGTGTTATTGCATTCTTATTTTTGTCATGAAATAATATATTTTGGAAATCATTCCATAGCAATTTATAGAGATTCTGTATGCTTATTTGCTTATGTTTCTGTACAAATCTACCATGGTAGTTTGTTTCCAGTATTTTGTTATGACAAATAATTCTTTAGTGAATAAATTTGTTCAGATGATATTTTATATTTGTGGAGTTCTGTCCTTAGGGTGACTTCCTACTTGTACTGGGGCTATACTCTTGGCACGCCAATCAAAGTGACTACTCTTGGTTTTGACAGGTGGTAGGCTTTAGAATTTTTACTGATTGATAGGCCAAAAGTGGCATCTTAGGGTAGTTTTAATATGCACTGCTTTTTAAGAGTCAAATCTGGCCTCTCAATATATTTAAGGGTGTTTCACCATATCAATTTTTGTAACTTTTTTTTCTGTTGTTTTAATCAGTTGAGGATTTCATCTTTTTCTACCTTTTTAAAGAGTACTTAATGTTAACTCTTTATCTGTGATATCTATTATAAATATTTTTTCTAGTCTTTCATTTTTCTTTAGATTTTGTTAATGTTTTTCTATTTTTTAATGTAGTTGATTTCATCAGTATTTTATTACATCTAAATTTTGAATCATATTTAGAAAGGTTTACCCTAAATAAGCTTTAAAAGAAAAAAATACATTTTCTTCTAATAATTGTAATATTAGTGCTCTTTTGAAAGCAAAGCAAAACCTATTAATAATATCCCTGGAATTTCAAAGGTAATCCAGGTTTTCCAAGAAAAACAAGGAAATACAATTGTTACAGCTATAACACCAACATCATATATTTTCTTGCTTAACTTTAGGTTAAAATCATAGATCTACTTTCTCAATCTAAACTATATTCTCATCCATCATCAGTGGCAATGCCATACTATTAGGCAAAAGAATGCTGTTTTCTCAGATGTTGTCAGATTGTAGCACAAATGTACATCAGGCTATTCTGCTCCTTAAAAGTTTTTCTGATTAAAGAAATGTTGTAGTATTTCTTTCTCTATTCTGTGTAAGGATTGAGTTTCAGATCTTTATTTTTACTTAATAACTAATAATCAATATTCTCTAAAAATCAATACTTAACCATTTTTAATTATTCTAAATGGCAGAATTAGAAACTAGCAATTGTCATCTTATTAAAAAAAAAACAAACTTAAGGGAAATGCAACCATCCATGTTAGAGCCAATTTAATTCGCATGGGGAGAAGGAAATTGATTCCTACTGAAAGTTTTACATGTACTGGTGCTTTCCCTATGTTATCTCAATTAGTCTCTAGAAAGCTCAACAGAGTCAATATTGCTATCCTTAACGTAGCAAAGACAGAAGCCTGCGCCCAAAAGTGAACTAACCTGTTCAATGTAGAAAGTTAGAAATTAAGTAAATTAGGATATAAATTCAAAACTTCACAACTCCAAAGTCCTTTCTATTCTGTAATATTTTTTGACCTCAAAGAAGAAACAAATTGCTAATTTTCCTTGGAACTTCTGAGAAAAAAGTGTGATGGTTTTATTTATTTGAATGTCATATGTTAGCAATACAATGGTAAGTTCCCATGATGCTCAAATTATCACTGTACCTGACACATACAGACTAAACCCTATCTTCCAGTAAATCCCAACACATCACATTACAAAATACACATTACTTGTTTTGATGTAGTCATGCTGATAATCTTTCTGGACCAGCTCATATGGTTTTGGATATTCCTCGCATGCAGGAATACATGCTTCTTTAATTTAGCCACCCTCCCCCCATTCTGTTGTCATCCTAACAAGGGATCTGTGTTCTTGGAACATGAGTTTCTTTAAAGGCTTCTTTCAGTAGGTCATTGAGGGATGGACTCACTTCTAGAGTCTAAGGACTTGAAGGACATGTGTAGCCTTGGGCCTCATTTTGAAAGCACTATCCACTGCATATTAAATGACAAAGCCAAGCTTTTATTTTCCTACCTTGGACTTGGATCTATTTAGTGATGCCACGACATTTCTATCAGGTTTCCTCCATAAGGCCCTTTCAGAACACAAATAAAAGAATGAATACAGGAGCTGAGCTTTCTCCTATTCAACTTTCAGCTCTGTTAGCTTTCAATACCAGAAATGTATTTAAAACTGGATAAGGTTTGTTAACTCTTATATACCACTGTCACTCATCCACATAGAAAAGAATGAAACCATATATGTGATAACATTTGCAATTCAAATCAAGCCATTTCACTTTAAAAATATAGTGTGTTGTAAGTTGGAGAGGACAGGGGAGGCACAAAATAAGGCTTCATGTTGACCTTTGCTAAAAAACACTGAAACATGAAATTTTAGCTATATAATTTTGGTACATTCTTTAGGGTATTTTATAATGAGAATTTTCTGATGAGTTTATGCTTCAGATTTATTCTTACTATGCTAGAGCACAAAAGTTTTTTAAAAAAATAAATGTTTTGTTCCAATTTAGACTTTTACAAGTATGAAAGCCAAGGAATAAAGCTACTTCCATGTTTTTCAAATATTTATGCTAAAATAATATTTTGTAAATATCATCCATAATTTTTCCCACATCTTTTGAGATTCCTCTGAAGAGCCAAACAAAGAGAACTGAATGGGTATAATCACAATCTCCCAAAATACTGCACAAAACAAGCAAACATCAAACTCATTTCATGAGGGTTAAACTAAATTTTATGGACTGTCACTCAGACAGTATTGTTTTGATAATTTCATAAGGTGATAATTCCAATGGCTTCAATTTGCTTTACCTAGAAAAATAAACAAAATGCATTGTTTGAGCCACATCAGTAACAAAATGCATTTTCATAATTTTATTTATTTAAAAATCTAAAATGAAAACAGCACAATAAATGTTTTTAAGTTTGGGTTTGTGTCGTGACTAGGTGACATACTGCAAGTCTTAGGAAAAAAATTGAAGCAAGAAAAACTATGATTTCAGCATGCATCTACTGTCAATATTGTATTAGGCTATTTTCAGTAGATATTTACAGATTAACCAGATGCAAATCATAGAATCATCTTTATCATTATTATGCGAAGTCTCTCAAATCTAACAACTACCCACCCAATCCATATGGTGGTTCAGTAAGCAGTAGTCTTTATGATACGTGAACCACCTAGCAGTTGGCACCTGAATCAAGCAGAAAATCTGATCCTTTCAGGAATAGGGAGTTTGAATCTACAGAGCAATAAAATGGGGTGTGACTTGTGGCTGAAGCAAGCATAAATGATCCTTCTGTGTAAAGTACAGAATGTTCTGTCCCTAAGGTCTACAAAATGACTCACATTCCTACCCTTTCTGAAGCCTAGTGGATCAGCTCCTCCTTTGATTTAGTAACAGCCTTTCAGTAATTTTTCTAGTTACATTACCTCATTATTTTATGTTACTTAGAACTCAAAGAACTTTAGAAGTCTCTATGTTTGATCTTTTCCTTGATATACTAGTTTACTTATAATACCAAAATTTCATAAACCATACACACTTCTCAACATGCTTTGAATGATGTTTATATAGAAAAAATATATATCATTGCCAGGTGGGTTACATATTTTTAACAAAATTATGTGCAAAAACTTCAAGAATCTAGAATTACATTATAAATACAATTTATAGACCATCAGAGTCAGGTTTAAACATCTTGAAAAACATGTCCAGTGTCAACAATGGGGATGTGCATCTTGTATATTGCTAATGCTGAGAGAGGCCATTGCCCTATACACAGCCATCTCAATTGGTTTCAAGAGATGTTTTAAGCAGTAAATGTTAAATAAAGTGCTAACAGTGTTTTTATTATGTTCTTAGAAATGGGTTGAGAGTTTTGGTTGGTATATAAATTATACATTTTTCCATTAAAAATGAAAAAACATACCACTTCTCCTTTTTTCTCCATAGTTAGCTTGCAAATACTGACAGTTTTAGTCTATCAAATAACACTTATACAATATTACAAGTGGTAAGCTCTCAAGAAAATTGAAGAGTAATGTTCTGGAGGTTCAGATGAAAGAGAAAAAGTGATATGTAATCACAGAGATATTTGTCAAAGAGAGACTATTTGAGACAGAATTTTTGAACTATCTGAATAGAAATAATAGATGAATCAGATTGCCATAAAAAGATTTTGGTTAGAGAAAATAAACTATTCTTTGAAAAATATTTTGGGGATACTTAAGATAGGAATAGACCTTCAAAATTATTTCCTTACATATGTATGTGGCTATGTGTGATTTACTTAGGAAATGATCGAGGGCTTCTATCAAATTCCCCCACCTCCCACATTAAAATTAAAAGAGTCAAAGTTATATCAAAATGAATGATTAAAACTAAAAATTTTCAAGAAAATATCATGACTATTTTTAAAAGTTTTGCTCTCTATGAGAAATACTCAAAATAAAGTTTAAATTATTAGCAGTGTGTGAGTCAGCTTTTCATCATGTGACAAGTATAATAGAGGAGGAAACGTTTATTTTGGATTCATGGTTTCAGAGGTATCAGTCTATGGTAGGCTAACTCCACTGCTCTGGGCCTAAGGTGAGGCAGGACATCATGGCAGAAAGGCAGGGCAGAGGAACTGTTCTCAGCTCGTGGTAGCTAGGAAGCAGAGAAAGTGAAGGAAAGAGGGCAACAGGGAAGATACACCCTCCCAGGGCACACTCCCACTGACCTGTCTCCTCCAGCTGCCCCACATGCTTAGAGCCACTACCCAGCCAGTCCATTCAAACTAGGATGAACTGATTAGGTTAAAGTTCTCTCCATCCTCTTGCCTCGGATCATCCTGCATTAATAGGAGCTTTGAAAATTGGTGAGGATGTGGGGGAAAAGGTATGCTTGTATCTTGTTGGCACTACAAGATCAGTGCAACCACTTTGGAAAGCAGTATAGGGATTTCTCAAAAAACTAGGAATGGAACCACTATATGATCCAACTCTTCAATATATACCCTAGAGATCTAAAATCACCATACTACATGGATATAGCTGTATCAAGGTTTATAGCAGCCCAATTTATAATAGCCACACTATGGAACCAATCTAGGTGCCCTTCAACAGATGAATGGATAAAGAAAATGTAGTATATATACACAATTGAGTATTAGCCCTAGAATGACATTTGGTGGTTAATGGATGGAAGTGGATATTATCTTGCTAAGTGAAATAAGCCAGACTCCAAAAGTCTCTGATATATGGGAGCAAAGTCAAGGGTGGGGGATTCCAACAAAATATAAAACAAGATCCGTGGACTAGATGAAGGGAATTAAAGGAGAGGAAGAAGGGGTGAGATAAGGGAAGAACAGTGAAATGCATCTGACCTAGCTTTCCTATGCACACATATGAATATATCACAGTGAATTCGCCATCGTGTATATCTATAAGACACTAAGAACAGTAACAACACAGAAAACCTGACAGTAAATAGTATAGGGACGGGAATAGTGGGATGGATGAGGGGAGGGAAAGGGGAAATGCTGGGGACTGAAGTAGAACAAATCACATTCCGTGCCTTTAAGATTATGTCAAAATGAATCCCAATGTTACATATAACTAAAAAGAACCAATAAAAAGGGGCAAAAAAGTGTGAGCTTTGGGGGGATACCTCATATCCAAACCCTAGCAAAGAGGTAATTTGACAAATTATATTTTTCCCTAGTGCTTCAGCATTTTAGTATAACATTCACAAGACAATCTCCTCCAGAAAGCATGTGAGTGGAATGTTCATTTAAGCAGAAGAGATTGTCGTCTCTGAGTTAAAAGGTGGAATCAACCCCTTTTGAAAAACAATAGAGATAAATGAAATCCCTAGGTTACTTTAGGGACAGTAAAAATCCCTAAATTATTTTAGGGTTTCCATTCAAAAAATACTAGACCATAGCCCCATTGAAGGCTTTTAACATAACAAAATAAAGAATATAGAAAATAAAAATTAAAAAGAGGAGGGAATGGATTGGGCCACAAAGAAAATATTTTTTATCCTTCCTGATTATTTGAGGAGGAAAGAGAGTGGTTTACCAGCCTTGCTTACACGAATAAGAATATTTAATTCTGGAGCTCAGTATTAAAAGTCATACTTGTCCACAGCAAATATAACTTTTCACAAACATCTGCATAGTCTGTAACACAGGTGATAATTTGGACTTCCATTTGCTTTATTTTGGACTTATTCTCAATAATTTGAAAACTTGAGCATCAAAAAAGGGCACATTCTTTTTATGGGGGGGTACCAGAGATTGAACTGGGGGGTATTAGCAACTGAGCCACATCCCCCTTTTAAATTTTTTATTTTGAGACAGAGTCTTACTAAGTTGCTTAGGGCCTCACTAAGTTTCTTAGGCTAGCCTTGGCCTTGAGATCCTCTTGTCTCAGCCTCTGGAGCTGCTGGGATTACAAGCATGATGATCCACCATGCCTGGTAAGGGCACATTCCTTATAAGAATGCCTTCTTTTATAAACACTAAATTTAGCAGGTTTATTAATAGATAAGTATTTGGGTAAAAAAAAATTAAGGAAGGAACTTAGTTGGCACCACTTTATCAACAAATCATTTTGAGTTTTTGTTTTTAAACTCTTAAGTTGCCATTGGCTGACCTAGACAGGGAATAGAAGCAGCTGGAAACTAAAGATTATAATTTGAACATAATTCTTAATAGGAGCTATTTAAACCCATATTGTGAATAAATGCATAAATATCTAGGCTGCATATGTACATATGCATAATTATAACTGTATCATGGTTAATGACTTGTTACTCATCCATATTCACATATCTGGTAAGTTTGTTTCTGGATTGTTCCTTTCTGAAACTATTTGCAAGATTTATCAACTATGAATATCACTATATTTAAAGGGGACATTTCTACTTCCTTTTAAAGAGTAAATGGTTCCTGTTAGAAAATAATAAAATGTAAATGCGTACAGTGAAATTGCCAGTGAACATATACATAGTTTTTGATAACCATGGAACATGTAAAATTCAGCACATAGAAAATTATGTGCCATATATTAAATTCAGATGCTTGGCAAAGCCTGAGGACAAAGAAGACCCTGGCTGGTTGTAATGGAAATCTTTTTGCAGTCTGTAATGTCTGAAGAAACTTTTATATGAGTCTATTAATTCTGATTTATAATAAGAGTTGAAAGAGGCTTATTCTGCTGATGCCTGTTTGCATTATGGAATCTGATTTGCATGAAAGGAGATAGTAGTTTTCTATCCATTAACATAAGAATACTATCATACACTAGAAGAGACTTTTACACTTAAATTTTCAGCCAAAAGCACACATTTATGTACACAATCTTTATTTGCTTGTTTCATATTTCCCTAATTTTTTAAATTTTTTAAAAAAATTTATTTATTCTACTGAGGTATACAAGATAGCAGTCATATTTCCCTTATTTTTAAAAGATAAGAATAATAGATTTTCTAAGACTGAAATGGGTATTATATAATTATAGCTATTTTATATAATACCAAGAATTTCATTTAATAAATAATTTGCTTGGGGCTTATCAATTATTACAATTCTAAAGCATCAACAAAAGCATATAGCATTTTCTAAAGTATAGCATTTGAAGATTGGTGTGTCCTCAAAGTAATAGTAGACATTATGGTTATGGAAATGAGAGATGATGAGGATAGCAAATACATACTATAATATAAGTATGAATTTTCTGAATATCTTACTCTTTAATGATACAGTCACATTTTTTAGGCAGTGCCAAAGAAAATGCTACTTCTAGTTCTTATCGAATATATATATATATAAACTTACTTTCTTTTTGCTATAGTACAGATAACAAAAATTTAAATATTTTCCAGTAATATAATATTATTTTTTGTAATATGTATAGCATTAAAAGCATTTTAAGCATGTGAATTTCTTCTATGAATAACAAATCAAGGAGAAGGGAAAATGTCACTAAGTTATGAATATCTCAGAGGAAAGGCAGATGGATGTTTTATGTTTTAGCTGCTTGTATTTTTATTTTTGTTATTAAACCAGTATCCAAAATCACCTAATGAGCACTGGTATGCAACATGCCAATCTATACCCTAGAGACATAGCTATGACTACGAATGTGAAACTTCTTTTCTCATGGAATCTACATCCTATTCATAACATATTCCCACAGTTCCCAGATAGAGAAAAAAAGACTGAAATTTACTTTCACACCTGAAACAACTGGAAAAGTTAGACAAACATATGACACAATAGCTTTTAAGAAGCTGTGTGCATGAGAATGAAGGACAGTAATCCCTAAGAGGCTGGGTGAGTCCTGGCATTGCTGCCTGGAGCTTGCATTCTTGGGAGATCTTAGTGTCCACAGTGGCTTCTGTTAGCAAATGAGGCAGAGCTGCAAACTATGGGGAGACTAATGTTATCACAGTTAGCTGAACAAAGTATCTGAGAGAAAGGAAACACACAGAATGAAAACCCTAGAGGTCTGTAAGAGGCACTGTCCAGGACTTGGTAGACTGCTGATGAGCATATGTTGGACAAGAGAGGGAACCGCCTCGAGGGACTGGAGACAGCAGTAGCTTGGCCTCAGAGAAAGGTAAGAATGCAGCTTAGTATCATAGTTGGACTGGAAAACCTCGTTGTGCACAGGGCATTGGGTAGAATGTTCAGAAAGTCCTGCCTCACGACTTAGTTTCCTAGGGCTGCAGTAACAAAGGACCACATGTGTGACTGAAATGAAGGAATTTATTGTCTCACAGTTCTAAGAACACCAAAAGTAAGGTCAACAGGGTTGTTCTCTTCTGGGGTGGGTCTCTCTGTATTCTCTGGTGAACCCCGGTGTTTTTGGCTCCTGGCACCAATCTCTGCTTCAGTCTTCACATGGCCACCTTATCCCTAATGTGTCTATGGCTATTTCCCATTTTATAAGAACACCAGCATATTGGATTAGGGCCACAATGATGACCCCATGTTTAGCTTGGTTAAAATCTGCAAAGAGCCTGTTTCCATATAAGGTCACATTGCGAGGTACTGGGTGTTAGGACTTCAATATCTCCTTTTTGGGAACACACAAACCCTTATCACCTCAATAAATGGGAATATTAGCTTTAGAATAAATACAGCTCTAGTTTTACTCTAATAAGTTTTATAAGAAATACCAGAAAGAATCAAAGCATTTCTAGTAAATTTAGATTTGTCCCAGAATAAAACACAAGACTGTTTATTATGAAATAAAAAATTTCTAGCAGTAACAAGATGAAACTTATGATACATAACATCTAATCAAAATTACCAGGCACAAAAAAAGTAAAAATATTAACTATTCTTAGGATAAAAGCGAAATATTTGAAACTAATGTAACACTGACACAGATGTTACACTTAATAGATAAGAATATCAAAGTCATTATAATTGTATCATATAAGTACAGATATCTAAAAGAATGAACTTAAGTAGAGATTTGTATGATATGCATATGCCACACATTCACCTATGTGTGCACATGTATTTTTCTATACACCTTACATGAGAAAATCATATATATTTTCAATATCTGGAGACTGGCTCCATTTATGGAATTTTGGGTTTGGCCAGGAAGAGTAGAAAGTGTGTGTCTTCAATAATGGATTCTCAGCTGGGTGAGGTCACATGTGCCTGTAATCCTAGTGGCTCTGGCTGCTGAGGCAGGAGGATCGTGGGTTCAAAGCCAGCCTCAGCAACTTAATAAGGCCCTAAGCAACTTAATGAACTCCTTATCAAAAATGCAAAGGTCTGGGGATGGGGTTTAGTGGTGAAGCGCACCTGGGTTCAATCCTTGGTTAAAAAAAAAAAGGATTTTCAGCTCTGATTTCTATATCAGCACAATGCTTTGTATCTTCTTACCGAGGGTTTCTATTTGAGTAAATCTATATAGCATTATCATTATATATTATTATATGAAGACCTCTGAATGGAGGAAACTATTGTCATTTTCTATCAGTTTCTAGATAGAAGATAAAATCTTATGACATATGATTATGAGATGATATACTAAAACTTCAATTCCATAGTAGTTTAAACAAAATTATTCATCTTATATTTAAATAATATTATATTTTTAATGTTATAAGATGATGTTCACTTTAGAATATAGTTAGCCTGCCATATCTATGATTTCTACATCTGTAGATTTGACCAACTGCAAATCAAAACATTTAAAAAAATTGTATCTGAACTGAACAGGTACATACTTTTTTGTCATTATACTAAACAATGTGGTATAACAATGATTTACATTGCATTCACTTTGTATTATCTATTATAAGTAATCTAGAAATAATTCAAAGTATATGATTGGGAGAGATGTGTGCAGGTTATACGTAGTCATGCCAATTTATATATGGAACATGAGCATCTGTGAATTTGGCTATTTATGAGGAATCTTGGAACCAGTGCTCTGTGGAACCAAAGGACAACTGTATGTGTAAGAGAAAGACATTTATACAAATTATAATTATATTAAATTTCATGTTTGGATTATTTTAATTTTTTATTGTCTCATGAGAGTTATTCATGCCATTTAATTATCTCGGAAAACATTTTCAAATGGTTGCATAACATTTTATTGTATAATTTATACTAAATATAAATATTTCTGTAGGAGAATGATTTAAAGTACTTTACAGAGCTATTGTGAAATTATATAAGTTATTAAATTTGTAAATCTATCAACTTAAAGCAATATGGTAAGAACTACATATACTACCACTGCTGCATCTTTTGTGAGCGTTGACAAATACATGGGAAAATTTTTCTGTTGTATTTTGCCATTGCATACTATTAAAAATCCCTACATATTAAAGACCATTTTATTTGGAATATAGTTCTATAATGATTGGGAAAATGTGATTAGAGGTTAATGATGAAAACATTAAAAGAATCATTTTCAAAAATTTCGAGGAATTCATTACTTCAAATGCTTGATATTGGAATATTTATCTTTTGAACAATATAGATATAAGATATTTAAAAGTTAATTAAGAGTAAATTAATATAGATGTGTTTTATACCTGTTTCTGAAAGATAATGAGTTGATCATTATGAAGAAAGACCTTAAAATATGTGTGGCATGTGTAAGAAAATGAAGGAGGCTTTTAACCTCTAGCCAACTTGATATCAAAAAATGGTTGGACTCCATCACAGATAAAGTATTTCTGTTTTATGATGAACTTCTAGGACCATCTGACCATAAGACTTGGCAGGGAAACCTTGCCAATGTTCAAGCATTGAATTTCTGTCACAGATCTGTAGCGTGCCTGTTTTTGAGAAGGCACAAATTCTTCCCTACAGATAGCATGGCATTGTACCAGATTCTCAGGGGGTTGCATTGAGATCCTCTAAAATTTGCCATAATTTCCACACTGCATCTTTTCCCACCATTGACGCCTCTGCACAAGAAGTATCTGCTCCTTATTCATTCCAAGTGGTAGGGCCATTTATATTTTGTCTTCAACCAGCTACAGACAACTTCAGTGTTCTGGAACCAGCTATCAGCTTAAGCCTTCCATTTCACCTGGTTTATGGGCTGAAGCAATATTTCTAGGCATAGAATATGATTTTTTAAGAGTCAAAGAGGCCTACCAGACACCTTTCTTCCTTTTTTGTGGTAGTGGATTTAAGAGGCAGTAATTTGACTCAATTTGGAGGAGATATACAGCCAGCACTCTGACTATTGCACCCCTAATTTTTCACTAAAGTGTCATTCCCCTAAATGGGCATAGGTTCTAACACTCAATACATGTGTCTCAAAGTCTTCAGTGTACTCTCCATCTTGTGCTTATATTGTTCAAAGGGCATGATGTCATCAATATAGCTAATCAATGCAATGCTCTGGGATATTTATGTGGTCCAGATCTCTCTGTATTATTTTGTATCAGAGGAAAGAACATTAATTCAGCCCTAAACAAAACTGTAAATGAATATTTTTGTTCATTCCACTTGAATATGATCTGTTTTTGATCTACTTAATTGGAATGGAAAAGAATGCATTCATCAAGTTAACAATCTTATGCCATGTAACTAATAACTTATTAATCTGCTCTAGTAAAGAAGCTATATTGGCATAATAGCAGTGATTGGAGATGCTACTTGATTAATCCTGCAGTAGTCTAAAATCATTCTCAAGGACCCATATAGTTTCTCCAGGGACCATGCTGGCAAATTAAATAGACATACGATTGAAATCATTACCTCTGAATTCTTTAGGTCATTAAGAGTGGTGTTAATTTCCACCATACCATTCTTTCTACTCCAGAGAGGTAATTTTCTCTTTTGCTCTCTTGGTCTTGGAGAAGGGGGCAATTTTTCTATTTTCTTTTCTTACCTACTATGAATGTTCTTCCTCATAGATTGATAATGTGGGAAATTATAATAATGCTAAGTAAAATTCCAGTTTTATGACTGAGCACTGTGTAAGTGAACTCTTGGCATGTCTCAGTTATCCAGTGAGTTAAATCCCAGGACTATATTTATTATAGGGTTCCAATGTATTATAGGGTTCCCCATTCAAATGAGAAACCATGATAATGCCTTAATGTCAATCATGCTCCAGGTATCCAGGTGTTTCAATATTTCTCCTACTTCAGTACACAGTAACCCAAATGAATGCCTGTATCTCCCTCTGTGGACAAGACTTGGGGAAGTATTATATTATGATGCCACCATGCTGCAAAGACCTTTTTTCAGGAGACCAAATCATTTTTGTGGTCAGTGGAGTCTAGATTTAGAAACTGGCTTGGGTCAGGGAAATGAACATGATCTTTTTACTGGAGTGATTGTCCTCATCTCTCTATTCCTCCATTTCCCCCTTTTGCTTATAGACGTTGAGAAGCACCTTTCTGGGCTGGGGATATAGCTCAGTTGGTAGAGTGCTTGCCTCACATGCACAAGGCCCTGGGTTCAACCCTCAGCACCACCAAAAAAAAAAAGCACCTTTCTTAACTATTGATCTATTATGCCCCTAGGGATGCTATGCTCTATTAACTGCCTACACACTCCATGAGGATAAAGCTATCTTTGCTGGCTTTCTTACCTTGCCTATAAATTATTGTAATTGTAGCCTCCTGGCTTATGGTGATTAAACAGTGCTACCTGGCTTCTATTGGCAGGGGAATATACATCATGGGTGTTAATAAGCTTGACTCTATTATGGATGCAATTGTATTCAACCCTGGTCTGCAGAGGGGAGCTAGCGCTGAACTTCCTAGTGCTACTGGTTCTCCTTTCCCAGACCATGCTTAATGTCTTTGGTGAGTGGTATGTCCTTGCATCCCTTAGGTAGAACCTAACCTTCAGGGAGGGTCTCCTTACCTTTCAAAATATATCCATTCTAGCATACCCACTGATCTCAGCCTTTTATTTCTTTCTCTGACATCTGTTCGGGTAACTAAGGAATTTCCACTACACTGAGCATAGGCTTTTATTCTTTTTCCAGTATGTTAAGAATCATCCTAATATGAAATTTGCTTCATCCTCTGGAGACTTTTCCAGGACCAGAATATTAATTCTGCATCCCATCAAATGACCAAAGTTGACTAATTATTGCTTTTCCCATCTTATATTCTTGCCATCTTAATCAAAGCTCCTCAAATTCTAACCTTAGGTGTTCTCTGGATCCTGTTGTATAAGCTGATAATTCTTTGTTCTATAGTCTGTTTCTTTACTTGTAAAGCACAGCACTTCTCCAAGCCATGTTATGGAAAGATATTTTATTGGTGACATCCAAAGGAGCATAGATCCTGGGGAATTCACTGTTATGTGGCAGGTGTGTGGGTGAGGTGTCACTCTGCAACATCTTCCAGCATTAGAGGAACTCTCTTGCCAGGAGAGCTTGAGCTACTTCTGCAAAGTCAAAGGAGTTCATGGTGTCAGCACAGCAACCATTTCTAGGTGTATACAGGTAGATTTCCCAATTCATGTTTCAGAATCCTACATTTTCTCTTCCTTTCTCTTCCTTTCTCTTCCTTTGCAAAACATACCCACTTTGGCTGAGCATTCAAATATAGTTGGACCCTAACTGCTAACATTATTTGTTCAGCCTGCCTCATAGCTACTTTTGCCCCTTCACTATAGGTAAAAGGGTGCGCCTAGTTTAGTTGAATTTCTAATCTGGTTACTTGTTACTTATCAATGGTCCCCAACCTCTTATTATCTGTAGGTTATCAATACAATTTCACAGTAACCAGGCAAAGAATGTGTTTCCTCCCCAACTTCCTGTGTTTTTAAATTCAGAATTATTTCAGCTGTCACTTCATTCTTCTTTACTAAGGCATGTTTCTAGGTCACCACTGGTAAAATTTTTAGCTACTGAGTTGCCACCTTCTGCTAAAACTATTCATGCTCCACCTACCAACCAGGATGGAATAATCAGGTGTGTTGAGCCATGAATGTGCCATTTCCCCATCTTCACCTTAAAGCCTATTTTTTGGACCACTTTTGCTTGTACTGTGTTGGTTTAGATACTCAAAAAGCCACTGCCAAGACAGGATTAAATTACAAGAGATTACTGGGGGGAAATGCTTGTGAGAGGAAATGATGATAGAGCCAGAGGTTGCTGGGACAACTATCAGGAAACAAAGAGGCCTGAATCCTGTAAAAGAGAGGGAGGGAGGCAGATAATGGACTTCAGTGAAGTTTTAAAACTCTTTTGGAAGGCACAAATGAGTATTTGAGCCAAACTACCCTCAGAGAAGTCCTGTTTCTCCTAGGAATGGTCTGCCTTAGTACCCCTCCTAAATGGAGTATTATTACTTCCATTTGAAAAATATATCCCTTGGATTTCAGAGAATGTATTCTGGGGACATGGTTAATTTTTTTCCAAAATGGTAGGAGATTTGAGAGGTAGAATCTGAAGGTGTTGCATACGCATGTCCGAATTTATGATTATTTGCTTTTAGAAAATGAAGACATCATTTGTAAAGTAATATTGATGCCTGTTCAAATACTTATGGCAGATATAATAAAAATGGAAAATGTTTAACTAGGGATAGTTTTCCCAGCATCACTTTCATCAATCCCAAATTATTAATCATTACAAACAAGTAAATCAATAAAATTAAGTAAAAATTTCCAGGAGGTAATAACCATTAGTCAACAAAAGTCTAGATTCTGGTCATGCTCTTAGTTGAATATGGAGAATCATGAAATTACATAGCTTTATTTATCACTAGATCCATCTTCCACAATATAGGTTTTCCTTGCATTATGTCCCTAACCATGTTCCCTTTCTCCTGTAATGCCTTCTTATACTTCTTATACAGTTTAAGTCCCATGATTATAAAGTTAAACCTTACAGTTACCTTCTCAATCCACTCAACTTTTCTCCATTGTACTTATTAAAACTGTAATGCTATTTAAATCCAACTTTCTGTGTTCTAGCACTGTGCAGCTAATTGCACTTGGACCCCCTCCCCGCCCCCCACCACACACAAACAGACACAGCCACTGAGATTGGTCTCACTTAGAACCAAAAATAATTAGGGACCAAAAGTATGAATTACACACTTAGAACTGCCGGGTCCTCATACAGAGTCTCCCTCATCCATCATTCTCCCACTCTGCAGGAGCGCCACACTTCACACTATCTCCTCCCTGCAAAACTCCAGCCCTTCCTCTTAAGGCCTCACACATTCCTGACAACCTTCCCCTACCCCCCCCTTTTTTATTGTGAACTTTCCCAGGCTCCTATGTTGACATTTATGTCTACTATCCACATTTGTATGAATATACTCCATCTCTCTGTCACTTCTTGTGTAGTAATTCTCAGTGTTTCTTATTAAAGCAAATCCTCATTTAAAAGATATCATTCCAGAATTTTTCTCTGTATTGCTCCATAAATTTGTCAATATGTCTGGCATTTATCACTTTTCACTGCTTATACTGTCGAGACACTCAGCCCTATAATCACTCTCACCGACTATTGCATAGCCCCTAAAATGGTCTTCCTATATCTACCTTTATTTCATATCCAGTCAATTCTCAACACAGTAGCCACAGTGAATACTATGAAAATTATCCTATAAAGTTTCTTTTCTGGCCCAAATTCCTCACTATATTCCCATTTCATTAGGAGTAACAGCTAAAGAATAACAAGACTCTATAAGGCCTTACATAATTTGGTTGCTAATTACATCTCTGTACTCATCTCTTGGTACTTGTCCCCCTCATTTTATTACTACTATATTATTTTCTTGGCATAGTTTTGAATATGCTAGACATGTTCCTAGTCCAAGAAATTGACATGAACTATACCATCTCTATGAAATATCCTCTCTTGAGATCTACACATGCCTAATACCTTTGTTCCCTTAAAATATTTGCTCAGCATCACTTTTTCAACAAGATACATTCATTTAGAATTGCAATATATCTGTGCTTATTAGATAATTTCATATTTTTTCTCATAAGTCTTATTAGCTAACACCCTAACACATTCCACTAACCAATTACAATTATCATTTTTACTGCCTCTTCTGGAGAAAAGGTAAGGTCTGAAGTGATATTTGATATAAAATACAAATGAGAAGAATGTATTCTAGGTAGAAGACTTAATGTCAAATTCCTAAAGAAAAACACCTGAGATGTTTTTGAGGAGCATATAAAGACTTCATGAGTCTTAAGTTTTATATATAGATATTTTCTAGGGAAAGCACTTCAAATTAGCTATCTGTGAAAGGGAGGTAAGAGAAGCAGAGTTGAGTAATGGAATATGATCAGTTAAGGCAGGCCCAACAGCTTCAGCCCTGTCAGTGAGCTCTAAAGTTGAAAGTATACCTTGAACACTATTATACATAATAACAATAATAATAAAAATAATATCCATCAAAATTATCATTGACATTGCCCCCTATTTTTTTCTTTTTTCTTTTGGTGATGTTGGGGACTAAACTCAGGGCTTTGAACATTGCTAAGCAAATGCTCTACCACTGAGTTCCATCCCCAGCCCCAAACAACTACCATATATCATCCAGATTACCACTGAGTACTTCCTAGGTTGACAGTGATTTTTTGTTTCTTTTTGCTGTCCCCATCTCCACATCATTTTAATAAACAGGATAAAAATCAGCCAACCAACCAACTAAAAATACTAAGGACGCAGTGACCCTAGTTCTCTTAGTCACTGGGCCCAGGCCCAAAATCATGGGGAGCCATCCCTTGTCATCATGTGGGAATGGACAGTTTTAATCCTGGCTTGAGGTATGATGACATCTGCAAGGGTGGCCACGTGGTTGTCTTAGTGCTCTGCTATGCTCTAGAGGTGCAATTTCTGGTGTCTCAGGCAGCCTCCCATTTGAATTCCCCAAGGATGAGGAGGTCGTAACAAGCCCTGTTCAGAGAGCACCACACTGCCGTCCTCTAGGACAGCCTCCGCCTGGAATCCAGAGCAACTGGTGGCTTATGCTGGTGCTTGGTGACACTCCTGTTAAACGCGAAGCCGAGGCTGCACTTCACACGGAGGGAAATCCTCTCCAGGGTGCATACCAGGGGCTGAGCAGGTGCTCCTTTGGGAGGTAGCGCTTCTCACACTCAGGGCACTGCAAGGGGTGGTCATAAGGGTGTGTGGAGTCATTCCCGTTAACTGGAGAGCACAAAAGGCGTTTGGCACGCTGGTGAGTTTCTCGTCACAAAGCAGAGGTCCCTCGCCAGGCCCACGGCCTCTACTGGGTGCTCGCCACACACACACACACACACACACACACACACACACACACACACACACACACACACACACACACACACACACACACACACACACACACACACACACACACACACACACACACACACACACACACACACCTCTTCCAGGTTCCCGCAACGCAGCCACTCAGCGGCCCGCTCACCACTGACTTCCGGTGGCAGGGATTTCCGCTTCCTGGTCTGCCGGCTTCCATTTCCGGTGCAGCCATTTTTGGTTCTGGGAAAGCTGACAGGCTGCGGCAGTCGCGCTGCTCCTGCTGTTTTCTGCAGTCGGTGGGAGCAGCGCCTCCCGGGCCACCGGGTTCCCGGCTCTCTCCTCGAGTTCCTCTTGTCCTGGTAGGCATGCATCCGTGGGTCTGGTGTTACAGCTCACACCACTTCCAGGGTGTTGTAGGACAGGAATCACTGCAGTGGAGGTTGAATCCTCCTGCACCTTTTCACCAGCACGAAAGGAAATACCTTTTCCTTGTAGGCCCAGGTCTTTCAAATACGAGGTGCTTGGGCTTCATTAGGCACAGATGCTTGAACCCACCACAGCCCTTTGAACACATTGCTTTTCAGCCACATCTGTGCATGGTGCATGGGCTCCTGTGCTTCTGTTTGTTAGTGTCAAGCAGGTGTCACATTTCATGAGAACCCTAGCTCATTTTGACATCTTGACACCACTCTGTGCTTAACAAATCCGTCAGGTTTCTCTTATTGGTCCCTTCCACCCCCGCCCCCCCCCCCAACTGGCTTTTGACTTACTTCTCAGTGTGGCTTTGTAGAGTACCTCCTGCCGCTTCCTTAGTATGTTCACAAACCAACATGTTTTATCATAGTTGTTGTATAGCTAACCCTCCACATCCGGGTTTGGTGTTTTTCCTGTTTTTTTTGTTTGTTTTTTTTGTTTTGTTTTTTATTATGGGACTTTGAAAATCAAAGAGTACAACCAGAAAAATCTGAGTTTTGTATTCCTTAGTAATTCATGATAATTAAGAAGACCCCAAAAGATTTTTTCATTCAAAATAAGCTTTTTTGTTCATAGCCAAGACTGAATAACTAGAGAGAATGTTGCCTAATTTTATAGATTAGGATACTAAAAATTTATCCATATGCTACTTATATAATGCATATATTGCAAATTGCCATAAAATAGATATTTAGATCCATTATTTCACTGTGAAATTGGGAAGACTTTAATCTGATAATAGGAAAAGAGAGAGTCAGAATTTTTGGTTGGTGTGGTCCACTTCTTTCCTTCATATCCACTGATTGCTATTGTTATCAATATTATTGTTGTGTGCATCTTATACTATGCCATAATGCAAATTGATTTGCACCAAAATGGAGTATTCAATGAATCTAATGTTTCATAGTAACTGCCCTGACTACATTTTCTCTGACAATAACTACCTTATGAATAGATTCCAGGAATGGAATCTTTCTCACCTGAGTTTCTATTTTAATAACATTTGTTCCTGATTTGTTAATGTAAATATTTCTGATGAGCTTTTGGAAGATCTGTAGTCTAGTTTGTCTTTGAAATTTTTCTTCTATTGTTAAGTATAAATAAGTCTCTGGCATAAAAAAAATCTTTGAAGCTATAAGTCATTTTACAAAATACAGCTATTTCTTGTTATTTGCTTTGTAAATTAATATTGTGAATGGAATACTGTGTAATTGTCAAAATATTCACTATAAATCTATGATTTTAAGCTTTAGTGTAGGGAGGAATCCCCTGAAGTGGTTAAATAAAATGTAATTTCTTGAAACAACTTCTTAAACTCCAGTTTAGCAGGTGTGCAGTGGAACTCAGAAGTTGGCATTTTTAACTATAACTCCAGATAATTATGATGGAAATAGTGATTGGTGATAGAGTTATGACAAAACACTTCCATGTTCATAAACAGGTTTAAATTGTGAGAAGGAAAGAACCTTTGCAGGCAGCTATATATAACAGTATAATCTTGTAGATGATAAACTAGAATCTCAGAGATTGAAGACATCTTAAATTCATACACTTTGAAGTTACTGCCAGAACTCAAGCCAGTGTTCATCTCATCACCACCTCCTGACCGGCACATTATCAAGTAGATACAAGGTTTGTTTGAAAGAATTCAAATTTTAAAAATCTTACTGAATTCAGTAAGTAACAATATGACATTCATGAAAAAAGTTAATTTACTTTAACATTAATTTTTTACTTTAAAAGATTTCTGTGTGGTTAACAACATATTAACATAGATTCTTAATTTTTCTGAGTGTTACTTGGTAGGCAGAAATACTACATATCTCCATAACAGCTTTACATGAGGAAGAGTCTTGTTCTACACATTCTCTAGTAACCTCTTGGAGATACAAATAGAAGTACTTTATTTTCAACATGAAAGCTTGAGATAATATATAGATGTAAGAGTCCAGCTAAATCAACTGAAACCTACTTGGACTGTGTATGCCCTCTCTAGAGATTATAAAGAATTTTTAGAAGACACAAAGACAGCTTATCCCTCTTTTCAACTTATATCCTGGTAGATACTGTGGTTTCTCTGGATAGACATTGAAATACAGTTTTAACATATGGCCCATATGCATTTCTAATTAAAATGTTTAATGTCAAGTACTAAAGATTCTTCTTTCTATAAATTACTTTGCATTTTTCTTGGTTTTCCAAGCTGAGAATTGTTGGACAACATCATTTGAGTGTGTGCTATCATTAGGGAATAATATTTTTGGCCCAAAGTTTTTCTTATTGATGTCAAATTCTTGGCTTATACTAAAAGTAGGAAAGTTGAAATTGCTCAGCAGCAGTATGTCTGAATCTTGGAGCAGAAAATGTATCCAGTCAACCATGTTTCCATAACAGAGTAAATAATAATGTAAGCAGAGTGAAGGGAAATAATGTAAAAAGAAGGAAGGCTGGACAATTTTAGAATTTAAAAGAATGTTAAATCTTGGTAGATTTTGTCTTCAAATGTATTGTTGACTCATATTTACAATTTGACTTAGAAAAACGTCAATCCTCATAATGTTTATGCATTCTCTACTGTTATACTATTAAGTTTTAAGGTTCGCTACTATCAAGGAAAACATATCAGCAGTATACTTATAAAAACATACTTATCTTTATAAAGAATACCTTTTAAAAAATATTTTATTAGTTGTAGATGGACACAATACCTTTATTTTATTTATCTTTATGTGGTACTGAGGATTGAACCCAGGACCTCACACATGTGAGATTGAGCACTCTACCAGAGCCACAACCCCAGCCCATAAAGAAGACCTTTTATTTCTTCTGTTCAGAATAATTTGTATAGACATAAAATTGGTGACTTTAAATGTAAATTGTAATGCACATTCTTAGTAATTTTTATAAAAACCTTTCAGTTTACTTAAACAACTTAATTCCCCTACAACAGGTGCAATGTGGGAATTGAGAAAAAAGGGTCAAGGTTTAGAAGTGTGCTGAAGAATACTCTGAGCACAGGAAGGGATGATAGAGTGTGTGGCATTTGGGAAGGGGTGATGGCCCGATGATGGAGTGAGGTTCTCTTTCATTGATTTCTTAGAATAAGATTAAATTTCAAATTTAAATATTTCAAGGTTTTTGAAAACCTCATAAATCAAAAGAATAACATCACATTCTTCTAGAGACTTTAGATGCCTGTCTTAGCTCTGCATCTTGGTAAATATCATTCCCTCTTCTAGGAATTTGATGCTTTTTTCTCTTGCTTGTTAGATCCCATGTTTCTGCTGGCATTCAGTTTAGATGCAGATTCCTCAATCCTAGACTAGGTGAGATACCACTTCATATACACCCATACCACAGCCTAGTTTTGTTATATAAAAAATTCACCTTGATTCATTCCAATTAATTGCTTAATGACTGTCTTTATACCTCTATTGTAAGCTACAAGAAAGCAGAAGTAGTAATTGCTGTAAAGAAACATCATTTATTTACAGAATGGAGTACTTTGTTAAATAGAGTAAATAATTCAAGAAATACTTGTTGAATTGCTTCTCATGGAATGCTCTTTCCTCACATCTCTTTTTTCATGGAAGACTTCTCTTTCCTACCTAGCCCCAAATTTTAGATTTCACAATTAATTTTTTAAAGTCATACCATTTTGTCTCAGAATGTGTTACAAAAGCTAGCCTGAAACATCTCTCTATTGATTTGGATCAAGGCCCTTTCTAGCACAAAGAAGTATCACAACCTGTGTTCTAACCTCATTTCCATCACTTATGTAATTATATTACTTTGAAGTGTGAACACTCATGAAATTTCTATGAAGACAGGTAATCTTGTTCTGCAATACTACGTGACCTAGTATTATGAATTGAATGGTGCCTCCCTAAATATGCCTGGAGTTTTAACTCCCAGAACCCAAGAATGTGACCTTACTTGGAATTTCCAGGTGTATTTGAGTTACACACCTTGAGATGTGAACATCCTGGATTACCCCAGTGGGTCACAATGAAAAATGGCTTTTGTAGAGACTGGAAAAAAATACATACATGGAGATCACATGAGAGAGGAAACAGATACTGAAGTCACAAGTCAATCAATTCCCTGAGCTACTAGGAGTTTAAAGAGGCTAGGAAGGATTCTCCCTATAACCTCCAGAGGGAGGACACCTTGATTTCAGATTTTTGGCTTCCATAACTGTGAAAGAATAAATTTCTTTTGTTTTATGCCACTAGATGTGTGGTAATTTTGTTATAGTATCCTCAGTGAACACATACACCTCTTACAGCAAAAAATTGTTGAGACCAGATAGGGAAGAATGCATGTGAAAATCACTATTTTTGAATATTAAAATTAAATACAAATATAGTTAATAATAATTGAAGAATCTGAGAAAGGAACACTAGATATCTGATATTTGGAGTTGAATAAGAAGGAGGAGTATGGAAGAAGCAGCAAAAAATTTTGGCTGTGTTTCAGTTCCTCTTAGAACTTTTCATGGAGAAAAGTATTTTTTTGAGAAATATCACTGGAAAGCAGTATTAATAGTGGATATAATTAGAAGTTATTGAATGAGCAACTAATAATCTCAGATATATTACACAAATTGAATCACTTAATTTTTGCAGTTGCGTAGGAAAATATTTTTCCCTGTTATTAGATGAACAAGAAAAATTTTGCATGGTGGCACACACCTGCAATCTCAGCTATTTAGGAGGCTGAGGCAGGAGGATTCAAGTTTGAGGCAACTTATCAAGACCCTGTTTCAAAATAAAAAGGCTGAGGATGTCATTCACTGGTAGAGCATCCCTTAGTTCAGTCCACAGGAATAATTAGCAAAAATAATTAGCCCCCAGGATCAACTAGATTGCAAGTTCTAGATGTGGAATTTGAACAAATGTTTTGCTGACTTTGTTATATCATGGCAACTTCATTTTAGCCCATATCTACTTTTAAAGGGATATATTGGCAGTTTATTATAAGCAGTTATAAAAATACTATAATGCCAGCAAAGGGTCAATGCTTGGTGGAAGAGGGCAGCTACTTATAAAAGGCACAGTTATGCAGAAGAACTGGAAAGACAAGGGTTGAACACATACAAGTTGCATGGAGGACTATGGAAGAGAAAATTCAAAGTGTGCAGGTACAAACAGGCTAGGAATTCTTACACCTTTTTTTGCAAAGAAAATATTTATGGCAACTAGTAACAAAAAATTTCATGGTCATATCAGCCTTCTGCCATCACCAAATATGAGAAGAAGAAAAATCTCAATGACTCCTGTCTGTGTAGGTTTATTATAGGCTATTTAGAAGCCTTTTCCAATATCCATATGTTGGCCTCCACAAGAACAGACAATTCTTTTCCTTTTCTTAGTTTTGACTGCAATGTTCTTGACAATGCCTTATTTCTTTCTGTATTCCTACTGTGTTTCTCTGCATTTACTCCACATTCTCCTTTCACATTTCTTGGAGATGATGACACATTACTATTTGAATGCCTTATATTTTTGAATTGAGTCAAAGTGCTTTTAAAATTTTTTGCTTTTTAATTTTTTCTGCTTACTTACCTTCTAGGATATTTATGACCAAACTATTTAATTTTTATATTCTTTTAATTCTTACAGAGAATTAGAGAGTGTTGTATTAGACTACATATAAATAAATGCATTAAATAAGTATGTTTGCTATTGCATTAGGGTAGAAGCTTAGCATATGCTAAAGTATAGGCTGTCAATCTGAAATCGGAGTGTGGAAATACCTATTTGAGATAAATTTCTAACTTTTATAACTATAGATGTAATTCAAATGCAAAATTTAAATTAAAAAGTCATCATGAAACAGATTGGTGTAACCATTTCTTAGAATTATTTGTAAAAAATGTATTAAGTAGATTATTTGTCTTTTTTCATTTTTGAGGACCATGGCAGAATTTACTTCGCATACTCCAATGATGGAAAATAAGTACTGCACTTTGCATGATTTGTATCATTTAATTCAGTCAGTTTTTAAAAATTGTGATTATGCTCTATGTCCATAATTCAGCATGCCACTGTGGCTCATAAGGTGATATCTTCGTGTTTTCAGTGGGGTGGAATGCAATTTATGATCTTTTCTTTAAAAACAAAACAAAACTTTTTGGAGCTTGAAATTGCCTGTTGGTCACTGTAATTCTTAGTTTTTCTAAAGACTTATGTGGAAGAAAACCTGCCCCAGAGATATTCTAAAACAAATTCTCAAATATTGGTTTCTCCCTATTCTTTGCACCAAACATAGTTATTGCAGCTAAATAAGTATCTTATTATTTTAGTCTAAGAAAAAGATCTATAGTTCAGTGTCAGAGGTCTCATCAGTATCTGTTTAACAGTATACATTCAGCAGCTTTATGTGTCACTTTGCTCTGATAATGATGATTCAAACATCCACATATAACTTTGAAAATAATTAAAAAACAGACTCACCCCAAATCTCTTTACCTTACCAAATGTGTCTTTGCTACTCTCCTTCTTTAAACAGATAACTTTGGAAAATTAGTTCCTTAGGCTTCAGTTGTGCCATACTTTATAAAAATGAATGTCTTAAAGTATATTATCAGAAGAGGGGTATGGCTCAGATTTGGAGTGCTTACCTAGATGCGCAAGGCCCTGAGTTCAGTCCTCAGCCCTGTGTGCACATGCATGTGTGTGTGCACCCACCCACCCACCCTCACACACATACAATTAAACTGAATTGTTACTCAGACATCTTCCAGATCCAAAGTTCTGGAAGTCACAGCTGCAAATCATTCAAAACACTTTGTCAGGTAGACATCAAAGAAATATGAAGAAAAAGTTTATTGTTAGATTCATTATCATTCTTGCTTCTTCCCTTCTTTCTTTTCCTCATCCCATTTTCCTCTAGGATTTCCCTCCTGGCAAAAGAAGGGACATGTTCCAACATAAAATAATTTAAAATTTTTTCATTGTCAAATATATGTGCTGTCTTGTGACTTTCTTTTGTTTCCAGGGATATTTAGGTCTTTGACATTGCTGTGCCATAGGATATAATAATTTTAACACTTATAAATAATTATGTGTCAGTTTTGCCTGCATAATAATAAATACTCATTACTTTGTCCTTTTAGTCATTTTAAATTTATTATTATGAGTATTTCATCTGCTTTAAAATTTCCACAGCTGTAAAAAACAACAAAAAACAAGTATCATTTAAGTAAAACCATGGTAGTATATTACTAATAGTCAGAATAATAGTAGTAAACAAAAGTAATAGCTAACACTGAATATTGGTTGTGTATAAGGTACTATAAGTTTTATGTTTTATATGGAGTTATAATGTTTTCCATTAATTTTAAAAAGGCGCTACATTTTCAAGACTGTATAGCAATTAAATTGCTTAAGAGCCCCATGATTGAAAACACTATGCTAGGGAAACAATAAAAGTTATTTACCATACCAGCAGCACATACTGGCATGTGCAGAATCAGAGTTAGTGTTGAAACCCTTTATTACTGGTTTTCCAGTGTGAAGGCCATTGTGAAAGCCATTGTTGATGGTATGCCAATGTAAGGATGGTGTGAAGGCCATGGTGGTATGCCAATGTGACAGGCAGTGTGAAGGCCATGGTGGTGGTGTGCCAATGCGAAGGACAGTGTAAAGGTCATGGTGGTGTGTCTAGTGAGACCTCTAGAGAGGAACATTCCTCTTCCAAGGAGCTCATAGTCTTGATGGCCACCTCACTAGGATGACTTTCTTGAAGGTAACGGTCTTTCTAGGCCATCTATTTTAAGTTTAAATAACTCTTAGGATGGATAAGTGTTAAGCACTTAATGGTTATTCATACTTTATAAATAATATGAAAACAAAATTTCCATATATGGATATGTGTTCCACTCTGCTAAGGAACATAAACCATGAGTATGTGCCTCTGGTTTTGCCTGTAGAGGTACATGTGTATGTTATATTTCATTTCAGTCTCATTTTATGGGGAAAATTAAGGCTCAGAGATTGTAGGTATTATGGTAATCATTTGCTTGGTTGGGGCACAATATAAAGAAAATATAACTTGGGCTTAGATATGTTTGAATTTGAGTATTTCTTTGCTGCTTGATGTGGACTTGTGCAAGATGTTCAATTTTTGTTTCTTTTTTCTTTTGATACCGGGGATTGAATTCAGGGACACTCGGCCACTGAGTCACATCCCCAGGCCTATGATGTGTTTTATGTAGAGACAGGGTCTCCCTGAGTTGCTTAGCACCTCACTGTTGCTGAGATTGGCTTTGAACTCACAATTCTCCTGTCTCAGCCTCCCAAAGTGCTGGGATTACAGGCGTGCACCACCATGTCCGGCTTTTTCACATTGACTTCTACATTAATAATAATATTTACCTTAATTAGGTTATACATAATTTAAATTTATATATATATATATGTACAACACTGCCTACCTAGTGGACTTTTTCCCTATATAGTTCAAGTCCTGCTACTGCCTGTCTAAAAGCATGAGCAAATAGGCTTATTGTTCTAGTATACCGAGGAACTTTGTGAGCTACTCTTATAGCTAAATAGGAGACAGCAGTGTTGGTAATAGATTACTTCCTTAACAGTCAGTTTAAGAGAAAGATCGCCATTGTGTTCATTTACTATGCCTTCCTCCTGGAGAAGAAGCTTTCCATGCACAATATAGCACCTTCAGTGCAGAGCTGTTTCTTGTCACCAAAGTGTCCATTTGGGGCACTGCTTGATGACTTACATTTTGCAAAAGGACACAAAGACTGAAGATACCATAGTTTTTCATGCTTCACACTCACTATGTATTTAGAAATGTTGAGCTCATCTCCTGATATGCCTCACCAAGAACATCAACATCAAATAAAATGGGCTTGATAAATTCAGTGATAATTTGAAAGCTGTGTCAAAAGCACATTTTGCTGAAATGGAAATACTAATAAAACTGGGAACTCAGAAGGAGTCCATTATCCTCTTCACCAAGTTTGCAGAAAAATTGCCTCTCATTAGTTCCCCTCCCTGGTGGATTCAGGCTATTTTTACAATCTGGATTTGAACAAAGTATCTAGGACTACCTGCCAAGGAGGAGCAGACGCTTTGTTCAGAGACTTGCTCATCACATGAGGTAATGGCACATCTGTTTGGACCGTGTGAGCAGAGATAGCAGATGCTGCTTCAAACTGATTATTTGGAGAAACAACAACAAAAATAAAGAAAAGGCGACTTTTAAAACAATCTCCCTTCGGCGCAGATTTACAGACTGCTGCCAGAAACCCAGAGAGCTGTCTGCACATCCCAAACTTGATGGGGCAGCTCTGATGCATCGCAGATCTCAAGGCCAGCTGGAAGGATTAGTCGAACATAACTCATTTTTTCTTAAATGCAACTATTCCTTGCAACATTAAAACATTCAAAGTGATATCCTTAACTAGTGTAACTTCTGGCAAATAGCAAGCCTTGCTTTATGGATGTATTCAATAAAAAAAGGTTGTGCAATTCTTAATATTTAAAATTGCCAGATATCCTTCCATCTCTATTCTTCACCTCATCTCTTTGGAAAGTTCAAATTTTATATCTGAGTCCATTTTAAACTGAGAAACAACCTATTTATTACTTTTTAATCTGCTTCTCAGTCTGATGCAGCCATCCCTCCCTCAATCCCTCTGTTCATAACATCCATCATGTTAGTCAGACTTTAAATTGGGTAATCATGTTTGTTGTCACTTCTTAATTATTTTAACTCAAATTATATATATTTGAAGATACATTTAATATGTTGGCATATTTATTATTAGTATACTGGCATAGAGTTAGTCAAAGAAAGTTTTAATTTATAAAAACTATTATGTGTACCTATGGAAAATAAGAACTTTAGTTGTTCCTCATGCATATGCTGTATGCTGTATGCGAAGGGTAGCTTCACAATCACACTTACCCTGGTCACCACTGTTTTATTTTTGTGTCAGTTATCCTTGTACTGGGTTTATCATTGGTTCTTTTCATTTTTTTTTTGAAATTATCATTCAGCAAATTATCTTGGATAGATACATCTTGATAAAATGAAGTGCTCTCAGTGTGATGTGATACATGTCTAGGTACAGCTAACTCCTGGTCTCCAGTGATGGTGGGAGGAGTTTTTGTTAGCTTGGTTTGTTGACATGTTTTTTGTCTTACTAGGAAGAAAACAACTGAGGACCCAAGCCACCTGCCAGGAATCCCAGGTAAGAAAATGTCAGAAATCCAGTTGTTCTATCCAATATACTTTCCATGTACATTTTCTCCTTCTTAGACCACAAAAATAAACCTTTTATTTTTTTACTGATCATTTTTAACATGATATCACCAAAAATGTATTGTATAATGACAGCAAAGCAGAATATACACTTAAATAGTACTTTCACACATATCCAGATGCAGGGAGCCTCAAGGTTCTAGCTCCTGTAGAGAGCCATGTAAAACATGGGAAAGGAGGCTTTAGTATAAAGAGCACTTATAAGTAGCAAGGTATATTGGACAAGAAAAGGAATTGAAGAAAAAAGAAACTAATGCTTCATTCCCTTCATGAGAACTGAGCCTAGAAGATTTATCTAAAATCTGCCGAGTATATATACCTTTTTGGTAGAATGGAGAGGTAGGCAGTCCAGGGAAGCCCCTCCTTAGTGAGCTGAAGAGGAAGCAAGGCAGTTTAGGCAGTTTAGGGTTTGAACTATCACAGGATGATTAGAAGCTGGCCTATAAGTTTGTCCAGCAGCCATTTTGTCTACTTTGACTTGAGGTGAGAGAGAGACAACCTGGATATCACCATGCACCTCCATCTTCCACTAGCACAGTGTCATGCTCTTTGGGTCAAAGAAAAGGTGAGGCCCTTGTTGTTATTGCACTGGTCCAGAGTCTTGGAATTGAGCATCATATGTGAATAGAAGGTGAAGCAAGGAGTGAGCAGCCCCATCCACAGCCTGAGAAAAAGAAGCCAGCATAATCCCTGGCACCAAGGATCCACATAGAAAATTTGTGCTTCCAAGACTGCTTTTACTTTCTAAAGAACATAGTGTAAAAGATTCTTTGAGAGTTTGAGGGTGTGCCGTTGCTAGGAAATCATGAAACTGTCAGCTTGTGGTGAGCAGAGTGGCAAACATGGGAACTTACAGGGTAAGTGTACATGGAATGTGTGTGATGGATGGGGTTGTGCAGCTCTGCTGTGGAGTTGCGCAGAGGACTTTGAGCATTCTTATTAGAGTCATTTAATTATACCTTGTGTAATGTAAACCTATGTGTATGTATACGTATATACATATACACATACACACACATATATACGTGTATATGAAAATAAACACATACATGTATTATTTTTACTATTGTAATAAATCTTTTCAAAAGTATGCCATGAAAAAGTCGCATATTTAATGAAAAACATGAGAATTGAAATTGAATTTTCCAAGAAACTCAATTATGATTTGTGTAACTTGACAATATATTTCTTGACATTAATCAGCTGACAACTTGAGGGTCATGATGCTTCTGAAAAAGTACATCAGCCTGTACTTTAAGTGTTAGTGATTAGTTTTAGAAGATCATAGTGATAATTTAACATGATGTATTGCAGAAGGCATGCACACATAGCATTATGTCTGCATGAGTTGTGGTGTGTATCAAATAAATATTTTTCTAAATTAATTTTGCTAATTTTCTCTTTAAAATTTTTTCACTCTTATGGATGTACCAAAATTGATGTAATAACTGTGAATGTACTAATATAATTTGCAAATGGCTTTCTATCTCAAGCATCAGATGGGTCCAATAGGAGGAAAAAACATCTAATAAATTCTAACAATAATTACTTTTTTCTCATTTCAAGTTGAAGAATCAGAGGACCATTCTACTAAAGGTGTAACTGCTGACATTTGTATATGCTATTATAAATTCATTTAAAGAGATCACATTAAGATAAATTGTGTTTGCAGTGATAGTGCACATATATATGTAAGAGCATGATATTGTAAAAATCATGTAATTATTTTGTTGGAAAACCTGGCATTCGTTTGGTAAGCACTTAATTCATAGTTTTACCAAATTATCATATTCTACCAGTCAAAATAAGTTGTAACTTTAAACCTTACACTGTGATGTTGGTGAAGCATAGTTTAAAAATGTGCACAGTGGAAACTCCAATGTATTATTTGTGGGATAAACATTCATCCAACTATTTTACACACTTTGCACTTCTAATTATGTTAAATATCTATCCTATGACCCAGTGATTTCACCTGTGTACATCTAAGGGTGAAGGAATTAATGTAATTTATTTCCTGAATGACTTGGAAAATAATATTTATAGAAGCTTTTATTCAGTAAGCCACCTAAATGTCCGTCAATAAGACATGTTGGTTGTTGGTTATAGATTGTTGGCTTTATTTCTTGTACTTTGGGGGTCTTGTTAAGGAAGTCTGTGCCAGCACCCATATGATGGATCGTTAACCCTATGTTTTCTTCTAGCAGTTGTAAAGTTTCTAGTCTAATTCCTAAGGCATTGATCCATTTCAATTTGAGTTTTGTGTGGGGTAAGAAATAAGGATATAATTTTATTTTTCTACATACAGCTATCCAGTTTTTCCAGCAACATTTGTTTAAAAGGCTGTCTTTTCTTAAAGATAAATTTTTGGCACCTTTGTCAAATACCGGATGGCTATAGGTTTGTGGATTTGACTCTTGTGTCTTCTATTCCACTGGTTTTCATTGTGATTTCTTCTTCACTTTTCTTGCTTAGTGTTATTTTGGCTATTCTGGGTCCTTTATTTTTTCAAATGAACTTAAGAATTTTTAAAAAAAATTCTGTGAGGAATGTCACTGGTATTTTGATGGGGATTGTATTGATTTTGGCAGTATGGACATTGTGACAATATTAATTCTGCCTATCTGAGAACATGGGATGTCTTTCCATCTTCTCAGGTTGTCTGCTATTTCTTTCTTCAGTGTTCTGTAATTCTCACTGTGAGCTCTTCTACCTCTTTGGTTACATTCATTCCAAAGGAGTTTTTTTTTTTTTTTTTTTTTTTTTTAGGTTATTGTGAATGGAATGGCTTTCCTGATTTCTTCCTAAAGCTTACTCACGAGTGTACGGAAGCTTTTGACTTATGGGTGTTTATTTTATACTTTGCTACTTCGCTAAATTAATTTATAAGCTCTAGATGTCTTCTGGTGGAGTTTTTTGGATCTTCTAGTTATAGGGTCATATTGTTGGCAGTTTGACTAATTCTTTTCCTATTTGTATCCCTTTGATTTCCATTCCTTCCCTTGTTTCTCTGGCTAATTTTCCAAGGACTATATTGAATAGGAGTGGTGAAAGTGTATAGCATTGTCTTGTTTCTGAATTTAGTAGAAATGCTTTTAGCTTTTCTTCATATAATATTATGTCAGCTTTGATTTTGTCTTAAATAGCCTTTATGATGTTGAGATAAGCTCATTCAGTCCTAGCTTCTCCAGCATTTTTAACATGAATGGGTGTTGGATTTTATCAAAGGTCTTTTCTGCATCTATTCAGATGATCATGTGATTTTTTTGTCCTTAATTCTGCTTAAGTGATGAATTACATGTATTGATTTGCATATATATATTTTAAAACAACCATTTTTTGTTCTTTTTAAATATACGTGTTAATGGAGTGCGTTTTGACATATTATACATACATGGAGTATAAGATTCTAGTTAGGATCTCATTCTTGTGGTTGTACATGATGTGGAGTTAACACTGGTTGTGTATTCATATGTGAACATAGGAAAGTTATGTCCGATTCATTCCACTGTCTTTCCTATTCCAATTCTCCCTCTTCCCTTCATTCCCCATTGTCTAATCCAATGAGCTTCTATTCCCCTCCCTATCCTCCCTCGTTATGAGTTAGCATCCATATATCTGAGAGAACATTTGGCCTTTGGTTTTTTGGGACTGGCTTATTTCACTTAGATTTTTCACACAATGAAAATTAAATCTCAATGTATATATGTATACATTGTATAATGATTACCACAATCAAAGAAAATGCCATTGACTTTTAAAGTCTGCAGTTATTTTGTGTCTCTTGGGATGGATTAGGGTAGGGGATTTTCTCTAACATATTTGTACTAATCCATGATCACTGTGTTTCCTTCAAGCTGAATGATTGCTCTTTTGATTAAGTCACATAAGAATTATTTATTTAGGGCTACCAAATGGCATGATGTATCCTAGATTACAGGGGTTGGAGGTGCTGCTATATTATCATTTTCTATGAAAAGCTCAGCCTAATGAAGACAGAAGGATGGATTACTATACTATGTGAGAAGTTTTATGGTGGGAATGTGGACAGAAAGCATGAGAACACATCAAAGAACTGGTGAATCATTCCAATAAGTGGAGTTTTAGAAAGAATGATTAAGTAATATATCTGTAGTCTCTACATTATTATTACTATTTTAGTGATCTGTAAAGTATAAATTGAAGACTGCATGAAACACACATACATACCAACTTAAGAAATGTATTGACAGATCTTCAGAAGTTTTCAGATTCTCAATTCTTGTATTTATTTGTGCAAACAATTTTATTTATTAGATAGTTTCATTATGTATACATTTAAGAACTATTTTTTTTGTTTGTCTTGTCAGTTTGGGGACATGTCATAAGTGAAATCATACAGAAACATGACAGTATCTTAATTATTTATTCTAATTAAGTATGTATGACAATTCATTGTACACAAATGCAGCACAACTTTTCGTTTCTCTGGTTGTACACGCTGTAGTGTTGCACCGTATGTGCAGTCATACATGAGCTTAGGGCAATGATGTTCATCTCATTCCACCATCTTTACTGTCCCCAACCCCCCTCTTCTGTCCTTCCTCCCCTTTGTACAAATTCCTCCATTCTTCCCATGCCATGCCCCACCCTCCCAATTATGGATCAACATCCATTTATCAGAGAGAACATTTGGCATTTGGTTTTTTAGGATTGGCTTACTTCGCTTAGCATGATATTCTCCAACTCCATCCATTTACCTGCAAATGCCATAATATTATTCTCTTTTAATGCTGAGTAATATTTCATTGTGTATATATACCCCAGTTTCTTTATCTATTCATCTATTAAAGTGCATCTAGATTGCTTCCACAGTTTAGCAATTGTAAATTGTGCTGCTATAAACATTGAAGTGGCTACATTACTGTAGTATGCTGTTTTTAAGTCTTTAGGGTATAGAGGAGTGGGATAGCTGGGTCCAATGGTGGTTCCATTCCAAGTTTTCTAAGGCATCTCCATACTGTTTTCCAGATTGGTTGTACCAATTTGAAGTCCCATGAGCAATGTATGAGTGTGCCCTTCCCCCTACATCCTTGCTAAAACTTACTATTGTTTGTATTCTTGATAACTGCTGTTACGACTAGCATGAGATGAAATCTTAGAGTAGTTTTTATTTGCATTTCTCTAATTGCAAGAGATGTTGTACATTTTTTCATATATTTTTTGATTGTATACTGAGAAGTGTCTGTTCAGTTTCTTAGCACATTTATTGATTGGGTCGTTTGTTTTTTTTGGTGTTAAATTTTTTGAGTTCTTTATATGTCTTGGAGATTAGTGCTCTACCTGATGTGCATGTGGAATAATTTGAGGAGTATTGGTATTAATTCTTCTTTGTAGGTTTGTAGAACTCAGCTGAGAATCTGACTCCTCTTGGGTTTTTCTTTGTTGGTAGGCTTTTGATAATGCTTCTGTTTCCTTGCTTGAAATTCATCTGTTTAAGTTGTGTATGTCCTTCTGGTTCAGTTTGGGTAGATCATATGCTTCTAGAAATTTGTCAGTGTCTTCAAGGTTTTCTATTTTACTGGGGTATAAATTTTCAAAATAGCTTATAATTATCTTCTGTTTTTCAGTAGTGTCTGTTGTGATATTTTGTTTTTCAGCACAAATTTTAGTAATTTGAGTTTTCTCTCCCTTCTTTTCATTAGAATAGCTAAGAGTTTGTCAATTTTTATTTATTTATTCAAAGAATCAGCTTTTTATTTTGTCAATTTTTTCAATTATTTATTTTGTTCCAATTTTATTGATTTCAGCCCTAATTTTAATTATTTCAAGTCTTCTGCTTCTTTTGCTGTTGGTTTGTTCCTCTTTTTCTAGGGCTTTTGAATTGTAGTGTCAGATCATTTATTTGTTGACTTTTAATTCTTTTAATGAGTGAGCTTAGTGCAATGAACCTTCTCTACTAAGAAGGTTTCATAGTGTCCTAGAGATTTTGATATGATGTATCAGAGTTCTCATTTACCTCTAAGAATTTTTTTGTCTCCTCCCGTCTTCTGTTATCCATGCATCACTCAATAGTGTATTGTTTAGTCTCCAGGTGTTGGAGTAGCTTCTATTTTTTAATCTGTCATTGATTACTAATTTCATTCATTATGGTCAGATAGAAAGCAGGGAAGCATTTCTATTTTCTTGTATTTGCAAAGATTTGTTTTGTGGCATCATTTATGATCTATTCACTTGTTTATGTGTATTCACTTGTTTATGGTTGGAATATTCTGTATGTCTGTTAAGTCTAAATTATTGATTGTTTTATTGAGTTCTGTAGTTTCTTTGTTTAGTTTTTGTGTGAAAGATCTATCCAGTGGTGAGAGAGCTATGTTAAAGTCACCCAGTATTATTGTATTGTGGTCTATTTTATTCTTGACATTGAGAAGTGTGTGTTTGATATACATAGATGCCCCATTGTTAGGGGCATAGATATTTACAATTGTTATGTAAATAACAATTTACATAACATATTTTTCTTAACATAAATACTATGTCTTGTTGATGTATGATTTCCTTAAGCGGTATGAAATGTCTTCTTTATCCCTTTTCACTAACTTTGGTTTGAAGTCCACCTTATCTGATATGAGGATAGAGACCCTTGCTTGTTTACACGGTCCATGTGAGTGATATGTTTTTTCGCATCCTTTCACCTTCAGTCTGTGGATGTCTTTTCCTGTGAGATGAGTCTCTTGAAGGCAGCATATTGTTGAGTCTTTTTTTAAAATCCAATCTACCAGTCTATGTCTTTTGATTGATGAGTTTAGGCCATTCACATTCAGGGTTATAATTGAGACATGGTTTGTTTTATTTTTGTTTTTTAACTTGACTTGGTTTCTCCTTTCATTGGTCTTTCCTTTAGTGTAGTTCTTCTCTTTGTATATTTTCATTGTTGTTTTTCATTTCCTCCTCTTGGAAAATTTTGCCAAGAATTCTCTGTAGTGATGGCTTTCTTGCTGTAAATTCTTTTAACTTTTGTTGATCATCAAAGGTTTTTATTTCATCATCAAATCTGAAGCTTAATTTTCTGGATATAAGATTATTGGTTGGCATCCATTTTCTTTCAGAGCTTGGTAAATGTTGTTCCAGGATCTCCTGGCTTTGAGGGACTGGGTTGAAAAATCTGCTGAGATTCAAATTGGTCTTCCCCTGTATATAATCTGATTCCTCTCTGTTATGGCCTTTAAAATTCTATCCTTATTCTGTATGCTGAACATTTCTATTACAATGTGCCTTGGTGTAGATCTTTTGTAGTTTTGTACATTTGTTGTCCTGTAAGCCTCTTGTATTTGATTTCTCAATTCATTCTTTATGTTTGGGAAATTTTCTGGTATTATATCATTGAAAAGATTGTGCATTCCTTTGGTTTGAATCTCTGTGCCTTCTTCTATCCCAATAAATCTTAGGTTTGGTCTTTTAATACTATCCCATAATTCTTGGATGTTCTTTCTGTTCATGGTTTCTTACCATCTTCACTGTGTTCAACTTTATTTTCAAAATTGTATATTTTGTCTTCATTGCCTGAGGTTCTATCTTCCAAGTGATCTATTTTTTTGGTAATGTTTTCTATTGAGCTTTTTTTTTTTTTTTAATTTGGCTTATTGTTTCCTTCATTTCAAGGATTTCTTGTTTTTTTTTTCTTCCAGAATCTCTCTTTCTTGAAGTAATCTTTTATTACCTGTATTTGCTTTCTTATCTCTTTGTTAGTGTGATCAATGGTTGCCTGTATTTACTGTCTTATCTCTTGTTGAAGTGATCAATTTTTGCTTGCATTCGCTCACTTAGGTTATTCTTTAATTTCTAGATTATTTTAATTATATACATTCTGAACTCTTTGTATGACTTTTCCTCCATTGTGCTGTCAATGAATTCTATTGTTGTAGTATCTTGGTTTGTTTGGGACACTTTCCTTCTTTGTTTTTTCATGTTGTCTGTTTTTCTTCCTCTTTTGCAATGTAGATCTCAAGTATTACAGTTTCTACCCTACAATCTTGTAGTGTCCCTGCAGGTTACCAATATCTCACCTTTATGGGAGATATCAATGTTTACAGCACCCAGTGCAATCAATATGCAGCCATAAATCAATTAGCTTCTATTTTGACATTGGCAGTTTTGTCACTGTAAACAGAAATGATGAGTTCGGTTATCTTGTATCATATAGCCAATAGCTTTGTGTGAGGGTTTGCATTTATAATATTGGATAGTGGGGGTAGGTAAGCTGTGATGTTTATGAGATAGGGTGTGGGAATATAGAGGCATTAGATTATAGGCCTACTGAAAGGGTAATCAAAAGAAGTTGGCTGTTGGCAGGAGAAAAGAGGGAGGTTACCCCATGCAAGGCTCCCTGTTGCCTCTGCAACAGGATGGTGTCTGTTAGTACACTGAGTAGAGATACCTGGGGTTCAGCCAGGCCCACTGGGACATTGGTGACAGTTTTCTAGGTCCTGATTGTTGTCCCTAGATGAAAGCAGCCATACCCCTAGTTGGTGGCAGCGGTAGTGTCAAGCCTGTATGTACTTTGATGTTGGGCTTCCAGGCCCCAGTCAGTGTCCCAAGGTAGAAGTTGCTGTAGTTAACGATGGTGGAGTTGGCAGTGGAGGTAGCCCAAGATGGCGGTGGAGTTGTCCCAAGATGGAAGCAATCACTTTCAGAAGTGGGGCTGGAAGAATGGGCTGCAAGATGGTGCTGAGCAGCCTATTTGGTGATATCGCAGTGTGGCATGCCATGTTGCAATGGGCAGCTGCCTCCTTTCCCTGTCTGATGTCCCGCAGTGGAGAGTACTGTGTGGGGAAGGCTATGGCAGTGGCTGCAATGTCACAAAATTGAGGAGGTTTGGGAGGAGCTACACGTTGGTAAATAGGGAACCTCAGCACAGGGCTCCTCTTCACCAGTGGGCACACGTGGGTCAGGCCTCTCCAGGGCATCCTTGGTGATGTTCTTCTGTGCTCTCTCTTGTCCCTAGATGGAAGTGGCCATGTCTGTGGTTGGTGGCTGGGTAGTGTCAAACCTGTAAGTGCCTTGGTGTTGGACTTTCAGTCACCAGATGGTGTCCCAAGATAGAAGCTGCCACAACTGAAGATGGTGGTGTTAGTAGCAGGAGTAATCTGAGATGGTGTCGGAGGTGCCCTAAGATAGCGGCGACCACTTCTAGAGATGCGGCTGAAAAGGCAAGCCCAGCGGTGGCTTTGGGCGCCCTGTTTGGAGATGCAGCACTGTGGTGTGTGGGTGTGGTCCTCAGCATGGTAGGCAGTCCTCTGCCTGTGCCTGGGCCTGGCTCTGGGCTCCTCACTTGTTGGTGGGGTGGTCCTGAGCCTGCCTAGTCTCTGCAGGAGGTCTGCAAGACTGTCCTGGGCCTGCCTGGGCTCAGGACAGATAGGCAGGGTTCTCCTGGGCTTGCCTGGTCTTTGCAGGGATGGCAAGACTGTCCTGGGCCTGCCTCTGAAAGTATCTTTTTGTTGGACATTGTTACATAATTTCAGACAGGCTTGTGGATATGCTCAACAATTTTCCTTTGCAAACTTTAAATAATCTGGAGAGTAGAAGATGATTTTCTTCTCATTACTTTCTAGTGATGGTTGAAATGAGAGAAAGAGAATAGTATTTATGAATTATTACTCCTATCTCTATGAGAATTTGTTGGAACTGTATTAGGTCCTCATAAAGAGACAGCTTGTAGTATGCCACCCAGTTAGTCCATTCAAACTAGGAAGGACTGATTCGGTTATAGCTCTCATGATCTAAACTTTTTACCTCCGGAGATTTCTAAATTAACACAGGCTTTTGGGGGAAACCTTATGTTCAAAGCATGATAAACATCTCATCACTCATTCTGTGCATTGTATCTCCACAACATGTTTATCTTTTAATGAAATTTGTGTTCTTGGACTAGCATCTCTCCATTTCCTCTGTGCACTGGTCCATTGTAACCACGTTCTACTCTCAGCTTCTAAGAGTTTGGTACTTTAGTTTCCACATGTGAGATCACACAATCCATGTCTAGCATATTTCACTTAGCACAATGTCTTCCAGGTTGGTTCAAGTTGTTGCAAATGGTAGGATTTTATTTGTATGGCTAAATTTCTTTGTGTACACATGCATTTCTTTATCCCTTCTCCTCTTGACGAACTCTTGCCTTGTTTCCATATTATGGTTATTGTGGGTAATACTTCGGAGAACATGGTGCTACAGATATCTCCTTGTGGTACTGGCTTCATTTTTTTGGATATACCCAGTAGTAGTATTGCTGGACCATATGTGTTAGGTCGATTTAAGGCCACAAAGAAAAACAAAACACCAGGTAGCCCGCATGCGCAAGAGAACAATCAATCAAACACCAGCAGGCAAGCAGTGAGGGCAACTCATGACTGCCATCAATCAGCCATCCCCCATCAACCCCAGGAGGACATGGGACTCCCCAAAACCTCCTTTCCTGTCCCAAGCTCCCCTCTGCCTGCCCAAAGCTTCCCTTTCCTGTCCCAAGCCCTCTCTTCCCTACCCCAAGCCCAGAAAACTTTCAAACCAGCTGAGCCTGCACGCAATTCTCCCAGACCTGCTCTGTAGGATGGGGAGTCTCACCAGGGAGCGTATATCAATAAAGCCTTGCTCAGCGATTTTAATTGGCCTCCTTTTGGTCATCGTTATCTGACCTTACAATATGGTAGTTCTATTTTGTATTTTTAAGGACCTTCACACTTTAGCACAGCCTTTATTACCACTCTATTTAAAAGTATAGATTGAGTATTCCTAATCTGGAAATCCAAAACACTTTAAAATCAGAAACTTCCTGAGTGTAAATATGATACTGCAAGTGGGAAATTCCACACCTGACTTTATGTGATAGGTTGAGGTCAAAACATAGGAACACTAAAAATATCGTATAAAATTACCATCAGGCTGAGTTTATAGGGTATATGTGAAACATAAATAAATTTCATTTTTATACTTGGGTTCCTTTCCTATGAGATTTCATTATGTATTTTCAAATATTCCAAAGTCTGAATAGCATCCAAAATATAAAATACTCAAGCATTTTAGACAAGGGATACTCAGTCTGTATCTGAGGGTATTGAAGGTGAACACATATGAGAATTCATTGAAGAACCCAGAGCATTCAGTGCTGTGTCCTAACTGCATGTAAAGTTCTCTTATGAACGTTTCATAAGTTAGGAATAGACTATCAAGCACAGGCTTGATAGACCAGATGCAAAACTGCATTTGTATTTGATATTAGTTAGAATTCAGGTAATGACCTACTCAGACTTTGCAATATATCCATCCACTCAGATATACTGTCCAAAAACTTTGCAGAATCTTATGACAGAAATTTTAGTTTTAAAATGCCATTATTAAAGTTTCTGTGAAGTGGAGGCCTGGAAAGACCCTACCATACTAACTGGGACATTTGTCATTCCAGTAATTGTAGGTAGATTGCTATGTCTTTAAAAAGCTTTGCTAGAAATTAAGCATATATGAGTTTGAATGACAAGGAAAAGTGTAGTTAGCACTCCTCCAGTTTTAGACATAATAGCTTGGAAGGCAATAATGAATGATGATGTATCTGTTGTGATTTATGTAGGTACTTGCATTTGAGTTTCTTATATGTGCCTGACTCTCTGGGGAAGACAGTAAGTTGTAAGGCCCTGAGATTAAAATGAAATGTGATTACATAAATGCTCTTTTGAAGATTGTTTTTGGTCAGTGATGAAACATCAGAGCTAGTCTGAAGCCATGAGGTTTTGAGATCTTTAAGCAAACATAAAATTGCCTGAACATTTAACCTTGACTTTTTAAACACTACTTGGATGCCTAAGTAGAGTAGGAGTTCCATTCTCTTAAGAATATGGATGTTCCTGTTACACAGCTGGCTCCATTGGGACTTGATTGGCCTGGGAAATCACAATAGCTATTTTCATTTGTTTTTCACTGTGATCCAACTGAACGTAATTGTATCTAATAGTTGATGAACTGAAAAATCCCTGTATAAATTTTGTAGAGTTCCTAAGGGAACAGAGCTATGGATAAAAACTAGAATGTAACTTCAGGATAGTTTTCTGGTATATTTGGTCTTTTATGTCTGAGAGTCTTTGTCAGAGTTCAGGAGTCTGCCTTTCCCTGTCACTTGGCTTCATGTGCTGTTGTTGAGTCAGGTGATTGGTGAAACCAGTACTTCCATGCATCTGTAGTTTCTGGAAAATATGTTCTTTCTAAATTTCAAAGTTTTGTCTTTACTCAGAATCACCATGTTTGTGTGTGTGTGTGTGTTTGTCCTTGGTATGATAACTGCAATCACTGCGGACTGTCAATATATATTAGTAAAGTTGCAAAATGTGCAGAGACATTTCCCTTCCATTATTTTACTTAAATCTTAAGCTACAGACAGCTGTGTGACTTAGACTGTGCTGTTCTCTACTGTGCTGTTATCTTGCTTTCTGCTATTCTTTACCCTTAGAAATGTTTTGCTGAAAACTTGAAAATTATATTAGCCTAGTGATGGTTAGCCAAGGAATTTTGTGTGGCAGTGATACCTGCCTAAGTGGTGAGAGACAGTGCTGTCAATTTGGGAAGAGGCAGGAGTAAGAACAGTGGTTTGAATCACGGTTCTCACCTTTAATGGTGACCATATCATATTTCTTCAGGCTAAAATGAGATAATCACCTCATACCAATCATAGTAATTACTCTAGTTTTTAAACTCTCCATTCCAAGTTCCTTATACACCAGGGGTGGGGTAAAACACGCTTAATAGAGCTGGTTGGAAGTTAAAATTAATATCTGAATTACTTTGGTAAAGATGAATAGAATGAAATCCAAGTGAGCATTAAAACAAAGTAAAGCCAAAACAGAGGCCGTTTGTTCTTTTTTCTTGGAGTAATGTACTCATTATTGACATGAATGCACACCAATGTGTTATTACTTTTGGAAGCATACATATAAAACTTTAGATACATATTGAGTAAGGTTAGTGAATGAGAAGTTGCTGGTTGCTAGGTATCGATATATTCAACAAGTTTGTCCTATTCCACGTACAAGTCCTTGCATGCTGGCATAACTGTACCAGCATTGTTGCTTGACACTTTTCTACTAGGAGAGTCATTTTTTAGTAGAAAAATACTCTCTTACACCTACTACTCAAAACTGAACTTGAAAAAAAGTGTTGGAGATGTACATGGAAAAAGCACAAGTAGGTGAATACTGTATTTGCTTGATTTTGATATATGGGAAAGCTAGGTGAATGTCTAAGTGGTATATCTGATGTCTTATTCTTGTGTGTGTGTGTGTGTGTGTTGTTTTACCACATATTCTTCTGGAAGGATTAAATCCCAATTGGAAAATGACTGAAAATAATGCGTTTATGATTTTTAAAATTATTAGAGATGGAAACAAGGAGTGGATTATTTATTGCATAGGAGCAAAGAAGCATTAGTCATATAAAAATATCATGAAGTCAGGACTGAAGCGTGATGGTGCTAATCCAAAAAATAGTTTTGGTTCATCTGTGGGGCATGTGTAGGGTTGTACTTGCATGCCTTCTTGGAGTTAGATAGGGTCAGGTGGATTGACATAGTTAATGTATGGTGGGCATGTGACTTTGGTTATTTCTGAGAGGAAGGTTTAAGAGCCACTGAATACTTTTCCACTTTCTTTTCCCGTGCCATGGGGAACAGTAACATTCATGATGTTGAATGATCTATCACATTTTTCCCAAATGAAGGTGTCATACCGTGGGTGAGTAGCATGCTTTCTTAATTCTTAATTACAATTTGAATTATTCATTAGTGTATCAAAGTTTAGCTTAACCTGAGTAATGCATATAATTGTATATAAAACCCTAAGTATGAAGTCTGGTGACTTAATAATAGGGCTGGTTGGAAAACTGGGACTTGGGTCTTTTGGGTCAACACAAAGGGGAAAACTATTATATCAGCATTCAAATTAAATAGTTCATAGTAAGGAGCTTTCTAGGAGAAGGAATGTATAATTATTGGCCCTTAATGCTATTATCATACTTTTTCCCTTTTTTTTTTTTTTTTTTTTGGTACCAGGGATTGAACTCAGGGGTACTCGACCACTGAGCCACATCTCCAGCCCTATTTTGTGTTTTATGTAGAGACAGGGTCTCACTGAGTTGCTTAGCATCTCGCCGTTGCTGAGGCTGGTTTTACTTTTTCCCTTTAATCTGAGTTCTGTGTTGATTTTTTAAAAAATTTTGTGTTTCTCCGACTCTAGAATATTTGGTGAGGTATAAAGAGAACCTTCATTGTAAGTCTTTCATCCTCAAACCAGATTCTGCACATGATTTTTAGCATAGCCAGGCCTTGGTTACAGATGATTGGAATCTCTTTAAATGTTGTCATTTGAGTATATATCTAGGAGTGGGATACCTCTTAAAAATCAGCATACTACAGAAATGCAGCCACATCAATGTTTATAACAGCTGAGTTCATAACAACTAAGGTGTGGAACCAACATAGGTATCCTTCAACAGATGAATGGATGAATAAACTGTGGTATATATACACAATGGAGTATTACTTGGCCATAAAGAAGAAAAAAATTTATGACATTTGCCAAAAAATGAATGGATCTAGAGACTACCATGCTAAGTACAATAAGCCAGTCCCAAAAAACCAAAGGTTGAATGTTTTCTCTGCTATTTGGAAGCTAATCTACAATAAAGGGGTTATGGTTGTGAGAGGAAGAATAGAAGTGCAATAGATTAGAAAATGGAAGGAAGTGGGGATAGGAAAAAGAAAGACAGTGGAGTAAATCTGACATAATTTTCCCATGTACGTATATGAAAACATCACAGTGAATCCTGCCATCATGTACGTATGGAAGAATGAGATCTTAACTAGAATATGATATATTTTATGATTATATATCAAAATGGATTCTGCTGTCATGTATAACTAAAAAGAACCAATAAATTTTTTAAAAAAAGGAGTCATTGAGACACATAGTAATTGTGATGGCATACTAGCAGTTGAGGCTTGAGGTCATTCAAGTGATGAGTGATCTTGTTCCTCAGTCTGATTCTTAAGATCTGCTTCCCAGAATCACTAATGGTGGTAATTGTCATAGGCTTCATTTCCTCAGTTTTCCCTGAGGTCAGGGTTTGAGTGAAATAGTTAATTTGGCAGTTTTTCTAGAAGGCACCTATAGGATGAAGGGAATGACATACAATCTGGGATACATTATTGAACAGGTTATTTCTGTGAGACTAAAGAAACCATCTGTCTGGGACCTTCTTTGAAATTATATTGAATGTAACTAAAAATTGTTCTTGTTCTTCTACCAGTGTTTTCTGCAATTGATTAAGAGTTACTCTCAGGCTTTGCTCTGTGGGAAGGTCTTTTGTCATGCAGGAGCCCTCAGGCACAGGTCTGGCAGTAGGATGGTGGCTAGAGCAGGGACTGACTGTGGATGCCATGGGATAAGCACCAGGATCTCACGTCAGCAGTCTTCCTGCAAGGTTGGTCTTTCTCTCAAGGAGCTGTATTGTAATTTTGGCTCTGTCTTTGATTCTGCTCTGTGTTTTTGTGTATCATTGTCTGAAGGATATAAAAGTCAAAATTTTCAGCACCTAACTATCTGCATGTGACTTGTCCACCCCAAATTATCTCTCATATTCTCTATTTTACCCCAAATGATCTATTATTTTTACAAGCCAGTTTCTTCAGGACTACCAAATATTTATCATCATGACTAAAATGGTTGCCCATAGTTACTGTTTGCCTAACTCCCATTGAGATACTTAAAGGTTTCCTCAAGTCTACCTTTCCCTACTTTGAATATGCAGACTCGTGGTTGGTTTCGTTTCTAAAATTTGAATGATTTATATATATATATTACACATTTTGACACATTTGTTTGTGAAACTTTCATAAGCTTATCTTTAAACTTTATTCTAAATGAATGGATACCAATTATAGTATTTTATTTCTTTTGCACCTCTGGTAATGTTTTATCTAGCTTTGTAGCCTCAATGAAAACACAGTATGTTAGTTGAAGAATGGTTGAATGAATAGGTGAACGGCATGATTTAGAGGTTGCCTAGGGCCACTTACTTTCCTAAATCCATAATCAACTCCCTAATTATTATTATTTTATTTAAATAGCCAGTTATGAGTTTTCCTTTATTTTAATAAAATAATTTCTAGCTGAGCATCAGAATTTCATAGGGAACTTCTTAAGAACTACACTGGACTGGCCTCATCCTACAGTCAGCTGGCTCAGGATATAAGAAAACAGACCTAGAGTCAGGTGTAACAGGTCTCATTTAAAATCAGAAGTCCTGGATTTGTTTGTTTTGTTTTCCTCATTCCCTGCTGACTTCTTCATTAAGCTCTTTTCTTTATCCCAGCTTAGAAGCTGAAATTGTGCCTCTGCCACCCTCCCCATCCAATACCCAGGTGCCAAGAAAACTTCTTTTCCATTTTGGTCAAACTGCAATTAAATTCACATTTCCTTTTTATATAATTTTCTCTCACTTATGATGCTGGTGGAAAACCAAATCCAGACAGTTTGGTACTCATAGGCCTCTAGCCTGGGTCCCAGAAACAAGTGTTTGCTGTTATGGACCAACAAACATGCTGTTATGGTCATAGATTACCCCTGATATAGAGATTGTGAAAATTGTATTCCATGTTGAGAAAAAAAATATTTGTATTTCATTGTAACTATTTTTTACTCAAAAATAGTTACAATGAAATTGGTTTTGTTTTTTAACCAGACTGGAGGGGAAGCAATAATCCCAAATCATCCAAATTAACACATTTGATTTTGGGGTACAGATTAATTTAAATGAGTTTCCTTAAAATAACCAATTATATTAAGCATTAGAGAGGATATATCTACCACAATTTCCTACATGATCTTCCAAACATAACTGATACTAATTTCCTTCTCCTAAAATTAACTTTTTCGTTTAAGTATTATCATTGCTTCTCTTTTCTGTATGTTTTTTATACTCTGATTTTTTAAATGTGATTACACTATTATGATGACATTTAATTGTTAAAAATGAAGAAAAATAAGCCTATCACTTCACTAGTATAGCATAATAGTAGTTTTTGTATTTTTTGGTTCACTACATTTTTTTCGTGTTCATGTATTCTTAATGGCTGTTGCCTGATCGACATTGACAAAAATAAATTCAAATAGTCTTTCTTCCAAGAGGACAGAGCTTCTTGCTCTCTCATTTTGTGGTCACCCACGTAAGACATGGAGGAGTAGAGGTTCAGGAAAGGACAAGAAGGAGAACTAGAAATTCCCATCGGTCTGCCCAAGCTGTTCATTAGCTGCTGTCACAGGTGATCACTACTCAGTGGTGACCCAGCCACATGCCACAGACTCTATCCCCTGGTGCCCTTGGTCTTTGCTCTTCATTAGGCCCCTTCCTAGTGTTTCCTGTCTGCCTCCATCCCGCGGCCTTCTCAGTCACCTCCCACATGCGCAGGCATTGCTCTTTAGGGTGGATGAGTTGTAGCATTTAACAATGATTATGTTTAAAGAAAATCAATTTTTCAAAGGGTTACTTTTCATTTATTTTTTATTTTTATTTTTTAAAGTGCTGAGGCTTGGACCTAGACCCTTGGGCAGGCTAGCCAAGTGCTCTACCACAGAGCTACATCCACAGCCATAAAAAAGAAACATTTTAATTCAAGATGCTTAATTTAATTTGCTGCTCTATTGTTACATAAAACAGAAGGAAGACACTGACCAGTATGGACACCAAAGTTAATTAAGATGAGACAGGAGAATAAAAGAAATAATTATACCACTCTCAGAGGTGATTTTTTGAGGAAACAATAAAAAATAATAACACAGACACTTCACCACATAGGCTGATACAGAAAAAAAGAAAGTACAAATATTCACACTTACTGGAAATAAGTGTGCATAAAAGACCCTTGTAGGCAAAAAATATAAATAATTTAATGAGAACAATTGGCACAAATCTACAAATATTAATTTGAAAATTCAAGTCATTTTTTTTCTATCAGCCAGATAGAATTTAAATAAATCTCATTTCAGTACTCTTTAAAAAAAGATTGTGGTATACAGTATTAACAGATCATATTCCTGGGTTCGCAAAAGCCTGTAGTCCATTGAGCACTGCACATGGCACTTAATTAGGTATGCTGCTAATGTTAACTAATGTTAGCAGTGGAGTAAGTGAATGATTTGCTCTGTGTAACCAAATGCTAAATCATTAATATTAAATTGGTCTTTTTTTTTTTTTTTTTTTGGTACTTGGGATTGAACTCAGGGGCACTCGACCACTGAACCACCTCCCCAGCCCTATTTTGTGTTTTATGTAGAGACAGGGTCTCACTGAGTTGCTTAGCGCCTCGCCATTGAGGCTGGCTTTGAATTTGCAATTCTCCTGTCTCAGCCTCCCTAAGTGCTGGGATTACAGGCTTGCACCAGCATGCCCAGCTAAATTGGTCATCTTTTAATGATATAAAATGTATCACTTATGAAGTGGTAGTGTTAAGTGGGTTCTGGTAGAATAAAAAGAAGGAGAAAATAGATCCCTTGAAAGTAAGGTAAAAAGAAAAAAAATCTCAAGCCAATACTGATTTGCTGAGAATATTGTTTATTTGTGTGTGTTTTTTCCCTGAAATTCCATATGAACAGATGATTTGCCTTCAGAGTCACTCTGCTTTTTAGAATCAGCCATTTCATTCTTCAGCTCCCATCTCATCATTTCGTGTATGGTGGTTTTTCAGTTATAAGAAATCAAGCTAGTGTAAATAAAAAGACAAGCCTATAAAGAAATGTACTTTATGTATGTAGAATTTGTGTTCATAATTTTTAAATGGAACTCAAGACACAAATTCAGCTGGATGTCCCTTGACAGATACTGGAACCAAAAATAGAAACAAACTCATGTGAAATACAAAATGTACATCCACTGACTTTCCTCTATCCTTTCTCTTTATCATTGTTGCTTAATTTTTCTCTTTGTAAATGCTTCATATGACAGAAAATGACTGCCCGTAAATCCTGAGTTTTCATATCTCCACTATTCAAAAGCCTAACCCATAGACCTTCTACTTGAACTTGTTAACCATCTAATCTCCCATGAGTGAGTTAATCCATCTTTCAGGATGGAGGACAGCTTTGTGGGAAGGTTGGACTACCTACCCAGACAATAACATGTTTCATATCTAAATGCCTTTTCTTTATATATAAGGAGGCATTAAATTGTTATTATGAACTTCCAGCCTTCTTTTATTACATCTTATCAGAAGATGCCTGATATGTGGGTATGGGCAAGGACATTCAAGTACTTAGTATTTTGGTCTTTAAGCACCTGTGTAACTGTGGGCTACATGAAGAGTACATGAAGTATTAGGCCCTATACCTATTCTGAGGTGTGTTTTAACTTATGTAATCAGTTGTGAAACTTGCTACATGATATTTAAGAAGACCAATATGTTAAAAGAAAGCATTGAGTAATTCAGTATACGACTTCTGCTAAAGATTTTCTTCAGACATTAGTTTTCAGAGTTCAATCTTTTTTCACCAAATATATTGGCCTGAGTTATATTTTGCTTTTGCTGTTTTTCATATATGCAAATGAATAGTATATGGGAATGGGGTAGGGACATTTAAATACCTAGTATTTATGCAAATAAAGAACTGCTAAGCAGTGATTAGACAACTTTGGCTGCATTTGGCAGAATTAGAGATATCTATTCTTAGATCACTATCCAGTAGCATGTGCATATGCCACCAGGCTTCATGGAGGAAGATATATGATTTCTTATTACCTTTTGATGTAACCTATTTTGAAACTGGACAAAGATTTCTATTTCAAGCTATTTCTGATTTAAAATACATTTCTGCAGCCCTTCTGTCTATTTAAATGTACCTTCTAATCTTTTACTATCTGACTCTGGAGAACAGGACATGAAACACTAAATATGAGAAAGCTGGGAAATGTGGCACACTATAAATGCATGAAGGCAAGAGCTCAAAATGTGTGGATAGAAAGATTTTATTTCTTTACATAAGGTTTAAATGAGGAGTGTGTGGTGTGAATCTTTGCTTTCAAAGTGGACTGTCATTTTTAAGCAGGGAGAAAGGAATCCTTGATCATTATGAAGAAAATATTATACTTAAGTATATTTAAACTGGTGACATGCAAATAAGCCTGAAACTCCCAGTTTCCTTCCCCAACCTCAATGTGTTCTAAATATTTTCTAAAAAACTGTTTTTAATTTTTTAAAAAGTTCTCCTTGAAAGCTAATATGATTCAATTAATATGTGAGCATGTTTGCATAAATTATAACATTAAATAAAAGCTATAAACTTGTTTCCTAAGGACAAATGTTTAATACTTATGTGAATTAAAAAATATTTCAGTTGTATCTTATATAAGCTCTATGTTGTTTTATTATTATCCTCCATCTTCAATGAGGAATCTCAAGAAAGATATAATGACTTAGTGGAGGCCACATGGTCAGCAAGAGCATAAGCCACCAAAGGTGGACTTAGGCCCTGCATTATTATCATGGCATCAGTGTCTGAACAAATTTTACAATAGCCACAGTCTCCGATGATGTTTTCATAAAGCTGCAAATGCTTCAAATGCAAGGGCAAGGCTGGAGAAACATGAGCTGACAGGTGTGCTGCAAGGCAGTCCAGACTCATGAGCTACTTCAGTTTCATGTTGGATGTGCAGAAAACTAAACAAAAACCAAAAAACAAAGAAAAAATCAAAACAAACAAGAAAATTGAAGTGTGTGTCACAAAGTTGATGCTGATTGCTGAAGTAGATTTAACTGCAATTGGTGAGCATGAATAAAATGTTTCAAAGGAAAGCCTTAGTGAGTTTGGTATCACAAAATTATTTCAGGTAATTCAAGTGAAATGTATTTATAAGTTTTTGTTTTGTTTTTGGTATACACTTTTTTTTTTTCTTTTTTGAACTCAGGACACACGACCACTGAGCCACACCCCCAGCCCTATTTTGTGTTTTATGTAGAGACAGGGTCTCACTGAGTTGCTTAGCGCCTTGCCATTGCTGAGGCTGGCTTTGAACTAGCCATTCTCCTGTCTCAGCCTCCCAAAGTGCAGGGATTACAGGCGTGCGCCACCACGCCCAGCTAGCATGCACTTACATTGAACCAAATAGAGTCAAAAAAGGAGTTTGCAAGGAGGAAGTAATTAATCTCCACACTAGTGTTTTTCTTCTGTATGGTATACAGAGTTTTGGACAGGAAGGCGTAGATTTTTAAGAAGTATATTATATGGTAGAAAAATACACATAAAATTAGATTCTGAAAGTTCCCTTGATTCTTGATTAAGCCCATTTTACAATATTAGAACAAGAGAATTAATCACATCTTCTAACTGAAAATCTCAACATTTTCCTGGATAATATCTTATCTGGAGGCCTTGGAGAAAGAGCCCTGGTCTGCCAGCTATGTGGAATCTAAATGCCTCATGTGTCCAATTGGAAAGGACTATCTGGCCACAGGAGTGTGGATAAGGCGAGGTTGTGAAAGCGTTCCATGAAGTGCAAAGCACAGTACAGATGGCAAGTGGTATTTCTAGTTCCCTATGAGCGGGAATGATATTAGAAATGAAGTTTTTCTAATTAACTCATATAAACCATCATAATCTCATGAATTATTACAAGTTTGATTTACTTAGAGTCTGCTAGGTGTACATGTATTAGATTTGGTCAAGATCAAACTTTATAATTGTCAGTCCAAAAATTTTGTGACTGTTAGGATTTGGATGTGAAGTGTCCCCCAAAAGCTCATGTGTGAGACAATGTAAGAAGTCTTAGAGGTGAAATGATTGAGTTATGAGAACTCAATCAGTGAATTAATCCTTTGGTAGGGGTTAACTGAGTGGTAACTGAAGGCAGGTTGGGTGTGGCTGGAGAAGGTAGATCCCTGGGGGCATGCCCTTGGGGTTTATATTTTGTCCTTGATGAGCAGAGGTCTCTCTCTCTGCTTCCTGGTGTGGTTATGTCTCTCCGCCACACTCTTCCACCTCCAGCCCCAGGAATGGAGCCAGCTGTCTATGGACTGACACCTCCAAAACCATGAGCCCTCAAATAAACTTCTCCTCCTGTAAAATTGTTCTTGTCAGGTGTTTTAGTCACAACAGTGAAACAGCTGACGAAAGCAATCATACAGTTTCACAATTATTTGTTAAGGTTTTCAGTGCTTATGTTTCTTTAAATTATGTTAGTTTAGAAAACTGTTACAAAGACCACTGGTGAAATTGCTTTCTCTAAAATATTAGCTTAAACAGGAGCGTATTAATGATTCTTTAGCATCGTTACTGTGGATACTGAAATCATTTATATACTTATTTTACCTTTTAGATTTTATTGTATTTATAAAGTTTACAGATGTCTCCTAAAGGGTGATTTTATTGAAGTTTTCTTTAAAACATCACGTTAAACTCCATAGAGAAAATGAACCTTGAACTTTCATAACAAATGTCACATTTGATTTTGTTGTTAATGTTCTTGAGGGAAACTTGTTAGTCTTTGACTAAAGCCAGTAGCAGAAGTTACATCATTGGTAGCACTTACATTTCATATTAGTTCTTCACAGTTCTGGTTTGATTCAAAACTACCCTCCATTTATTCTATCATAATTTATTTCAAATTTATAACAAAGAAAGCAGGGTGGTGGGAGGAGGGTGCAGGGTCTAGAAGGCAGCAGACAGCAGCCTGCAATAATTTCAAGTCATTGAGATTTAGAAGGATTCTGTAGTATGTTGTAGTTTTAACATTCCAGAGGAAAGAGCAAATGAACATTTGGGCTCAGGGTCTAAGTTTTTAATCATTTAAAAAATCTCCCACAGTCCATAAGAAGTTCCTTGCACATAGCAGGTGCTCAATAAATATTTGCGGAACAAACTGGCTGTGTTCACCAATACCAAACCAATGTTTCCTACTGTTACTGTCTAGCCCCACCACTGGATAGCCCACTAGATGGCAGTCCCATACAGAGAAGCCTTCTTTGGAATTTGCTGGGTAGAATTTCTGTAGATAAAATTGCATTTATGCCAAAACCTGTTGTTTTTATACAACAACAAAAATTCTTAAATAAATATTTTAAATTAAAACCATCTCAACTTTGATATATTTCTTTGTAATTTTCCAGTTCTTGTTTTGACTTTTTAAAACTGATGTTGGTAATTACAATATTATACTCCTTCTGGAAAATAGAATATCTCTTGAATTTGGGTCACTTGTATGAAGTTATTGCATGTAGTAATGCTTCTAGGTTTACAGAAAGTGTGAGACAACGAGTACTCAGGACCTTTCTTCATTCTTCATTGTGTGGCTCCTCACGGTGGGTGGTTTGCTCAGCTTCAGAGGCAAGCTCAAGTGCTGCCAACACCTGGTCACCGCTGTCTGTGACAGAGGCAAGCAAGCACACAGTGTGGCATGGAATAGAACCTCAGACCTCAGTTCCAACAACCATAGATCTTGATAGAACGACTTTAATCCCAGTATGAGGCACTGTATTTGGAGCCTAACTGAGATTGTGGGCCTGAGTAGGATATATGAATGTTATTTGTGCCTCTTTTATTTCATTTTTCAAATGTAATATTTGAAAAACAATGACATAACTATGAGAAAAGAATTACACTCTTTGAGTAAAGCTGGTACTCAACTATTTAATATTAGTTTAAATAGGATTGTTTCCTATGCATTTAGAAGGTCAATTATTTAGATAATTTGTAAAATTCTTTACAGTTGCCTTTAAGTAGGAGACCCTGGGGGCTTACATTAGAGGGTGATGGACCAGAGTCTGTTTGACTGCCACCATCTACATATCAACAGAGCTCTCTTGTTCTTTGTTTAGTTATCTACTGCTGCATAACAAAATGCCTCAAATTTTCTGCTTACAAATAAGCATTTTTATGGGTCAGGAAACTAAACACAAGTTATCTGGCTGCTTCTGACTCACAGTGTCTTTCATGAAGGTGTGGGCAGATGCTGCATGCATCCATGTAGCTGTTGGCAGGCTTACTGGGTCAGAGACATCCATGCGGGCTTCTTTATAGGGCTTCTTTTAATAGAGAAAGAGGGAGAAAGTAAAGGGAGAGGGGGACATAATCATATTCTGATTTAACCTAAGAAGTGTCATCTCATTGGTTTAGTGGTATTACAGCCCTTAGAAAAAAGTTAGTAAGTCAATTCCACATTCAAAGTATAGAGATTACATGAGGCATCAATACTAGGAGCCAAGAATCACTAGGGCCATTTTGGAAGCTTTATTGATTTTGCTGTCAATTTTCAAAATCATAGAATCTGTGTTTCCTTTGAAAATATCCTTGCAAAAAATTATTTAGTAATGATGAAATGAAAAGAAAATGTTTGGTATACTGCCAACTAATGTGCTTATAATGTATGAGTATACCATTAGTAGAAGAGCAAGAATATGTATATAAAAGTAATGTGTATGGAAAATAGTTTCAGTGATGTGAGAGTGTGAAATTTATTGTCAAGAGAAATCCAAAAGTTGAATTTTGGAAAAGAATAAGAATGTAAAATGAGTCATTTGCATGGATTATTAAATCAATCTAGACTATCAATATCATCCCATTTATACTTTACAAAATTTTTCACAACCTCAAGAAAATTTTTGGTGCTGTTTAAGTAATATTTGAAATTAAAAATTTAAAAAATAAACTTTACTGTTAATTTTCAGGTAGACTGTATTTTATATAGATAAGTACTTTTTCTAGCAACAGTAAAATTTTTGAAAATAGAAAATTTTCCTTTATGATATTCCACATAGGCCTTGACTTTACTATTTCTGTATCTCCTCATATCACATTTCTTACTTACCTTATTGAACTTGAATGATAAATTTAAGTATTCAGGCCAAATTACTTCCATAGGTTGCATTTATAAATGTAGTATAAAAGAGAATAGTACTTTAATCTAAAATTCAAGAATCTTGTTAAGAAAAGGCAAAAGCTGTACAAATGATGTACATTGAATCATATTTCCATTCTAGCTACTAGGAGAGTAAACTGTAAAGCTTTTTGGTTCTGCCATTTGGAAAATAAGATTATATAATATATTATAATATGAAAATTATGGTAATTTCAATCTCTGTATCATCAAGATTTTTCCAGTTCAGCAGTACAGTATTACAGTATATCTGAGCACAATTTACACTGTTAAGATGATAATTTATCAGCTAATGATGAAAACATTGGTACTTTTGAAGAATTTAATTCATTAACATCTGTGATATTCTTGACAGTTGGATATTTATTTCATTTATTTTCTGTGCAGGGTCATTGTGAAGATTAAATGAAACAATCATATTCCTCACTCAGTTTTATAAGTAGAGAAACTGATACTCAGGAACATGAATTACTTTGTCCAAGGTCACAAGTTAATAAGGATTAAAATGTCATGCCTGACTAGAAAAACCTTAGTTCTTCCATAATTCTGTGAATATGTCAAGAAACCTCCAAATTTATCCTTCATGCTTTACAAGTTTAGGCTATTGTATTAATTATTATTAAATTTTTATGAACAAGTTGTCTACAAGATGAAATTATATAACTAGAGCCTCAATGGAAAAAACCATAGTTTCTAAGAATCTGACAGATTTGGTATGTGAATTTCAGAGACTTCAGCCATGGCATTTGGAAGATAAATATATATCTGATATAACAATAGTACAAGGAACTGCCTTGGCCTATAGAAACTTTAAACATTATCCAAAAGCAAAACAAAAAACAAACAAAAGACAAAAAACAAAAAAACAAAATAAAACAAAACAATAAATAGTACAAGGCACTTCTGTGTACATGCCCATCTCCCAATTTCAATAGCCATTATTGTGCCATTCCTATTTCATCTATATCATTCCCCACCACAGCCATGTATGACTGTCATTTTTGAAGTTTTAATGGTGAAATAGAAATCTTACCTATTATTATTACTTTTGAAGTTTTAATAGTGAAATAGAAATGTAACCCATAGTAGATCAAGGTAAAGAACATTTACATCATTCCCTTTGTTTTTCTCAACTCCTTCCTCTGTCAGTAAACTTTCTCCTTCTCTGCTGCGATTCTATTACTTCTCCTCAGACTTTCTTCATTCTAGCATTTTATATAGTCAGAATCATACATAATGTACTCTTTCATGTCCTTTTTCTTTGTCTCCACATAATGTCTGGTTCATCTGTATTATATCAGTGGTTGTTTTATTGACATATAAAGTTCCATTATGAAAATAAACTGTGGAATTTCTTTTTATGTTTTCCTATTTATAGACATTTGACGTATTTCCAATTTTGACTTGCTAAATAAATCTTATATGAACATTTAATGTAACAATTTTAGTGTATTTACATTTTAATGTCTCTTATGTAAATAGCCAAGGATAGAATTCTTAGGTTAAAAAAAAATGGGTATATGTTAGAGTTTATAATAAACTACCCAAACTTGCCAAAATGGTTGTACCATTTTATATTACCACCAATAATGCATGAGAGTTTTGTTGTTGCTGTTGTCATTGTGCTGTATCCTCACCAGCACTTAGTATTGTTAGTCTTCCTGCATTTTTCAGCAATCCTAGTGGTGGTATAGTGCTGTCACATTGTGGCTTAGTTTTAAATGATCTGAACATTAGAAACGTTGAGTATTTTTTCATATGCTTATTACCATTCATGTATATTCTTTTGTTAAGAGCACAGCAAGTCTTTTGTTCATTTTGTTGGATTAGTATGTCTTGTTTTGCATTCTGAGATTTCCGTTTCTTTGTCATATTTGTTCTCTGTGGCTTGCCTGAAAATTTTTTAAATGGTATTTTATGATGAACAAATGTCTAAGTATTGTTGAGATGTAACTTTTATCACTATTGCTTTCTCTATTTGTATAAGATGTACTTGCCTAGTCCTGACAAAAAGATTATTTCTTGTTTTTTTCTCCTGGAAGATCTATAGTTTTAGCTTTTACATGTAGATCTTTTACCTACATGGAAAAGTCAAGTTTTTGTATCATGTGAGGGAAAAATCAAGATTGATTAATTTTTTATTTTCCTATATGGATAACTGATTTTTCACAGTTCCTTTTCTTAAAATGAATTTTCATTTTGAATTACTTTGATGCTTTGTTAAAAATCATTCAATTATAGAGAGACATGGTCCTAAATGCTGTGCACTTAATAGAAGCTGATATGTCAATGGAAATATGAACATGGCTTATATTTAAACACTTACTTCCAAATATTAAGAGTAAGTTTTACTCCAGTGTGTGATACCTGAAAGACATTTAGCATATCAGAAATACACATATTGGGAAATCTACATCAGCCAAATATTATCCTTAAGAAAAGGGGAAATCTTCCTTTGTAGGAGAGTTTCTATGAAATTGTCTCACTGTCATTAACCAAATGCGTAGGTTCAGAGTTAAAAAGAGATAAATGGGAGATGACTTGGCTGCACTTGGCTTCTCCTTCCCTGCTGTGTGAACTGGAAATGTCCTTTAAGCAGCAGGACTTTCCTGTCATGTTCCTTGAGTTAGCTCTGGGTGTGAAACAAAGTAAGGTTCATAAGAGGATTCTCAACTTGGTTAGGCCCAATATTCTGAAGTTGACAAAAGAGGCAGTAGACTAAGAGTCATTAATTTTCATAGTAATTAGAGTCTATCATACCAAAAAGAATATGGTTTAAAAATCATTTTAAAAATATTGAATGTAAACACTCAATGTATGCATAATTAGATTTCAGCATTTATTTTATGGAAATTTTACTCAAAAGGAAAAAAACTAAGGAATATTGACTATAGTTAATAATATGCATACTTTAATATATAGGGACAAGCTATAGATACCTGCAACTTCCATTGAAATGCATCAAAAAAGGCTGGGCACAGTGGCACACGCCTGTAATCCCAGCACTCTGGGAGGCTGAAACAGGAGAATCATGAGTTCAAAGCCAGCCTCAGCAACAGCTTGGCACTAAGCAACTCAGTGAGACCCTGTCTCTAAATACAAAATAAGGCTGGGGATATGGCTCAGTGGACAAGTACCCCTGAGTTCAATCCCCAGTACTAAAAAAAAAAAAAAAAAAAAGAAGAAATGCATCAAAAAACTAAAGAGTAGATGGATGGATGAATAGAGTTGAAAAGTTCGTGATAAAACATCTACAGCAAAATGTAATTGACACAGTACACACGAGGGATATAAGGTATTTGATCAAAAATTCCTTTTACTTTTATTGGAACTTTTTTCAAAAGGAAATGTTGAGTTAATTGATTTAATGCATTCATCTTTGTTACATAGGAAAATATGGCAAACAAGGATAAGAGAGAATGCCAGGAGCCAAGAAGGAAGGAACCAGACAACTAAAGATTTCCTGACATGCTGCTTTTATTTTAAAATATTTCACAGATCTGTGAAGTGAAAATTAGCTGAGACTCAGGGGAAAATTTGTGGGTGTTTGCGGGTGTTTGCAGGAACTCATGAATACCACTGAACATCTGTAAAACTATTTTCTGTTCACTGTGCACCATTCACAGATACTCTTTCAATGGACAAGACAGCTTGCAAGCTAGTGTAAACCAAGTGTATGAAGGAAAATTTTTGTCCCGTAAATGCTTTAGTCTCTTCTGAATACCATGTGGTTAAATAATTCTTCTTACTTTATTTTTGAGTATGTTGGTGCAATGTAATGCATATTTTTCTATCTGAGATTACACAATATAAGGAGATGGTTAAAAAAGTGACTAAAGTTTTGTCAGAAATAAAGTGATAAACTTTATCATTTTATAATTTTAACTTTTATCTGAATACTCCATGAAGTCTTAGATATGATAAAAGTTTTGTTTGTATAGAATATGAAGGATTTATTACAGGTCCTGGAAACAGATTGCCTATGTGCAAGTCCTGGCTGTGTGTTTACTAGCTAAGACCCTCCTCTGCCTTCAGTTTTCTTACCTGGACAATGTGTGTGGTAATAGTGTTAATCTCCTAAAGCTGTTTTCAGGACTAAACAACCACTTAGAGCCTGGCACATAATAAGTATTCAACAAATGTTAGATAAGGTTTTTAAACCCAGGCTTACAGGTGGGAAAAGGATACAATAAACTCTTCAGTGTTCCAAGATCAATATAGTACCCAAAACAGAACCAGAATTCTGATTCTTTTACCTATTTCAGTCATAGAAATTGTTTATTAAAACATGATCCACAAGATCTTAAGATAAATAAAAGTTAATTAGGTTTTTGTTTAATTAAAGGATTCACAAAGGAGTTCTAAAATATAACTTTAAAAAATAATTCCAGGACTCCTTCATGGCATTATTGGCAACAACTTTGGGAAAAGAGCTTTAATTTAACTCTGCTTTTTACTCCTTCTAGGTTTTCGTGCTTTGAAACAATTTGTAGAACAATTATGTGGGAAAATAACCAAAGTGTTATTCCAAAAGGGCAAGCAACTAATGAGAAATAATAAAAAAATAGATTATTAGAATACATTTTAGCATGAATATATGTTGATTATACTTTTCTAAAATATAGAATGCAGTTTGTGTTCTCAAAATGTCAACCTCTTAAGGTTTTGATTACTTTAAAAAATACAATTTTATTAAAGCCCAATAGGTGATTATTATTTCACCAATAATTATGAGTAGTATTTTCTGAGTTCTTTCTTTTATTACCACTGTCCTCTCTAATGGGTACCATATATATAAAATGCTATTGCATATTATATCAGTTAGCAAAGGCTAATCCTTACTCATTTCATAAAAATTAATGGATATCTGTAAGATATTTGGAAAAAAGATCAAAAGAAGATTGCAAATAATCTAACCATGACTCATGGCATCATTGAAATTGAGCGCAGACTTGGCCCAACATCTTCTTGGGTTTATGTGGATCATAATTGCCTGAATTAGAATCTTCTTGCACAATTGGACTGGAAATTAAGGATTACTTTGTGTGGACAGACATCCCAGAGATTTTTGACACTGAAAGCAAATAGACCCCAATTTTGCTGGCCATTTTATTTTATTTTTTTTGCTAGTTAGGTTTACATTATCACTTTGTTTCTTTCTTTCTCATATTAAGGCTAATTTATCATTTTTGGATACTTGAGAAATGTCTGTTTCAGTTATAATCAACACATTTTTCCCCCACTCAGCAGAACTTTCTGTTTTAGAATGTAAATAAAGGAAAGAAAAAGTCACCAGTTCTTGGGACTGCAGTATTAATCGTCTAATTAAATTTTAATGGGGGGG